>CABEEJ010004203.1:39326-68106 GCA_901482245.1 Timema douglasi
ATAATCAAAAATGCACAGATTTTTTTTTTTCAGTTACGTGAAAAATTAAGACCTGATTGCGGGAATCGTACCCGGGACCTTTAATTTGGCGTGGCTATGCTCTTACACAGATCTATTCTGATTAGTATTTTTTTTTTGATAAAAAAAAATTTTCTACAGCTACATTTTCAAATAGAAATAATACTTAGGGCTATCCAATTGGTATAAATTTCTTTAGGGTTCTATTCTGAATCAACGAAGCAAATATGAAAATATTGCAATCTATGTATTACAACTTGAGATCTTCACCAGAGTGGTTACATACAAACATATTATAAAGATCAACGATAGTCTGCAAAAGGCAAATTTCTTTTTAGTTTTTTTTTTTATTTCAAAACAAATTTAATGGATGACAATTTTTTTTTAATTAATAGAGATTTAAGATCTTCTATTAACTAAGAAAATAATATATACACGAAAAATCAGCAGCAGAACTTTCTTTTTGATCGAAAAAGAGAATTTCCATAGTTTATCATACGTGAAAATTTGCCTAGCAAGCTAATTCCGTAGCTGTGTGCGGACGTCTGGACGGAAAAAATTGAAGTGAAATAATTTGATATTTTTATATATTTATACTTTAACCTCTCTGGAATTCGAACCTCGACTTTTTCATCGACGGTAATCAAGTGCTATGCAAGTCTACCGTCTTAGACTGCTATACCATCGCTTGTGATGTATACATCTTTCGTAAATGAAATAATAGTGTATTCAATAATAAACCTTACATCTAGATACGTATATAAGTATAATTATTAGGTGTTCTGTCCTACGACAGGTCCATTCCTTTTGTCAGAGAACTTAGACCACCAATGTGCCCTGTCCTCTGCCTCCTCCTTCAGCTTCCAGAATTTTCTTCTTTCTTTCAAGTCATTCAGTATTTGAATCCCCCTCCTTACTAATCTACTCTTTCCCTCTACCGTTTCTTCTATGACGTCATGCAGAGGACAGTTCCTCCTAAGGATGTGTCCGATCCTGTTTGCTTTGAGCCGAAAAATCACATCCAAAATTGTTCTCTGCCCACACACTCTTCTTAGGACTTCTTCATTTGTCACCCTGTCTGTCCAATTGATCTTTTCAAGTCTTCTACAGCACCACATATTTAAGTATTTCTTTTCCAACTTATAAAGTAGATACATCAATTAAAACAGAATCAAGAATTGTTTCTTTGTCACCACATCTCACTTCCCGTTCGGTTTGTACGCATATTTACTATTTATGTTAGTGTGTTGGATGGAAAAGGTTTTGCAGAGTGTAAAGCCATTTAAAATAAACAACTTTCAGTACACCCGAATGGAATTCAAACTCTGATCTTTCCGTCATCAGAAAAATGAATAAATTGTGAAAATTACATCTATAAACCATTCGACTACCGAAGAAATTAAACTAAACAATACAACCCTTAATTTATTAAATATAGGTGTTTCATAATCCTATCTCAAATATTTTTATATCTACTAAATTTTCTTTTAACATTCTCACACAGTTTCATGCTTTTACCGGCTTAGTTTTTTTTCTTCCCAGTATTTATTATTTCTAGCTAACGTCCTATTAGAACTGTTGACATTTTGTTTATCTTTTTGTTTCTGTAGTCAGAATCGTAACGCCTATACCAAAGAAAAAATTAAAATAAAAGTTTAGGAATCTAATTGCGTAGCTGTGGATGGATGTCCGGTATACCAAACTTTATACAGGATGACGACCATCAAAAAAAAAGTCAATGAAATAATAAGATATTATTAAATATGTATACGCTAGGTAAAACGCTTTTATTCAAAGTAATTTTGTTGTTTACTAGCCAATAAACTATTGGATTGAATCAAACTAATTCTTAAAGTTATTATTATTATTATTATTATTAGCACCGCGTCTTACTACCTGTTCGGGTTATACGCACTTACGCTAATGTGTAATGGTAGGGTGATTGTGAGATGAAATGAAGGACCTACAGTTTAACGTGGAATCCGAACCACGGTGGAGGCCTGGAATTCCCCACATTCACAAGATGTCTTGTCAGAGGTGAAGGAAGGGTTTGGTAATCAGATAAATCTTTGCCGCGACCGAGGATTGAACCCCGGCCGCCAGCACAAAAGTATGACACCTTACCCCTAAACCGCCAGGTCACCAAAGTTTTGTTAAATTAGCTAAATTGATTTTTTTTTTAATTTAATATTTAACATACCTAATATATCTAATTTGAATAACCAAAATTGTTTATTAAGTGTAAATTATTGTGTATCAACTCAATTTTTCTCTTATGGAAATATTATAAAGCTTAACCTTCAAAGTATCTTTAAAATTGAGAAATTAAAAAAAAATATCTAAAATTAACATAGCTATAATGAAATATTTTATAATTCCATGATATTAAATAAATCTTATTAAATGTATATTATAATCTATACTCTTATTAATTAATAACAAAATGCTAACATGTACTCCAAATTAAAACTAAATTTATAATATTATAGTTACAATCGTACAAATAATGTTATTTACTAATTTTTAATTTTGTGAGTACTGAGTAAACACAATTTTGCCAGGGTTACAATCTATGTGAAATAATATGGAGCCAACCATCACATTAGTCTTCCTCTAATTACGTCACAGTGTGTTCTCATAATCCTTAGTATCTTTGCGTCGAGGCCTAGCTATGATATGTGAACAACTATAGCCCCGGTATGTTGACATTCTAAACATGCTCTTAATTAGATAATTAATTTTTAAGTAACGCGTTGTGTGTAGTAGGATAGACCATATCAGAGCTGCAATATAAAGAGAGTGTACTTTGTGTATGTTATGATATACCTGATGATCAAATTCACTGTGCATCTCCAAGAACGCAGCATAATTAATTAGGAAAGAAAGCTTTGATTCTGTGGATTTTTAAATTATTTCTTTCTAAAACAACATTTACAATTTCCACCTGTACCAACCATTTAAGCTCGTGTCAGACTGGATTGTTTGTAATGGGAAAGTCGAAGTTCGAATCTCAATCAGCTGAAAAGGGGGACAGGTTCCCCACTTTTGATTTATAAATAAGGTTTATTAATCCCTATCCAGGCTAATTCATGTCCACTTTCTCTAAACTAAACTTCTCAGCTCAATATTTTATATAAAAAAACATGGTAATAGACACCGTTTTAAAGTTTAACACAAATAAATATTTATTATATAATATATACATTTATAATAGATAGATATACAAAAATATTAAAGTGCCCGACACCTTAGCTCTGTCAGTAGCTTGATTGCCTACCAAGATAAGGGACCCGGTTTCAATTCCTGGCATGGTTAAGACAAATATGTATTGCACTTAATCCGAGTTTTGATTCACGAACCAAGCAGATTTTTTAAAAAGATTAATTTAAGTCAATTGCTGCTTTTTGATTGGATTGTAAAATATATGAAAAGATTTCATGGAGTCAACCCGTTATCGAGCTATACCTACTGAAGGGTCAACGTCTGTTGGCAAAGATAATGGCAGATTCTGCTTATGGAGGGTGTAATTTGGTCAGCAGTGCGAAACCTCTGACCGTTAATCTCAATTTTATAGACCAAAGACGCCACTTTTTCCTTCTAGTTGCACCCCATTTATCCTTACGAGGCTGAGCTTACTCCGCTTTGGATCCATTGCTTCACAGAATAAATGAAAGTGCTGGGGATCGAACCAGGGACCTGTATATACGCAACCAGGAACTATACGCATTCACTATACCATAGACGTGGCAAATTTTAATAGGTCTTTCTATACATCTTATTTTAAATTAAACGTTAATAATGTAATTTGACCAAGTTTTGTTTATATGTAAATTATTTTAAGTATAATATAATTATATATAAATATAAATCCGCTACTCTCGCATTAGACTAGGCTACAGATGACGGGGAGATCGAGGATCGAATCTCGGTCGGATGTATGGAGTTTTTTTTTCAAAATAATGGTACACTCTACCTCCATGCAAGTGCGGGTACATTTCCTCTAAATATAACCTTCCTAGCCACTAAAACATAGTGTAAGTAGTACATAAGTATATAAACCGAACGGTTAGTAAGACGTGGTGCTAAAAACACCATTATTTTCGCTTATTGCCTTGCCACCCGTTTGACTTTAAGTATTTAACTACACTAATTGTGAGGAAGGAAGATATTAGAGATAATTTACCCGCATTTACTAATAGGGTAAGTGGAAAAATATTTTAGGAAAAATTGCTATCAGCAATCCGGATGAGATTTGAGCCCTTACTTAGCCTTCATCGGCAAACCAGACTAGATGGACATGACTTTTTTCCACTTGCCCACCGGTGCAGATAGTAATGAATAAAAACATATTTATTTAGTCATCATACTTAATACATGTAGACTTAACAACAAATAGTCTATCTATTACTGCTCGGTTTGGTAAATAAACATGTTCAATATTAATACAGGTTTATCAAAAATTAAAGCTGCCATATCCTTAATAAGCTACAATATTCGGAACGCTTAGTATCTACCAAAAATTTGACAACAGTTTTTTTTAACGTATTGAGGTTAATTTTTTTTTAACGCTTTATCCATTGGCGTAACGACTCATTTATTCAGATAATATGTCCAGAAAACTGAAAGTTTTAATCTAAATTTGATTGCACACAACAGAGTGAAAAAAAAATCATAACAAATAGAACTATTAAAAAGACCTACATTTAGGTGAGTATCTTTTTTTTTTTTAACTTAAAGAAGAATTTTACAGGCATTATCATTTTTTGTGCACCACATAATATTTTTATCTTTCCGGGCTATTCATATATATATATACACACAAATAGAGTAGATCTGAGGTTGAAGAGGTCTAAAGTAACCCTCTGTAAATATTAGTCACTAGGAGGTCAGTGCTTGATTCACGGTTAGGTGTCCTGATGAGTATTTTTTACACACTGTCTACCAATTCCTCTCACCAATAGTACGGGAACATTTACTCTAAACTATATTTTACCCATCCTAATCCGCGAGTGGAGATATGTTGATAGCCCGAACGAGTAGTAAAGTTGGTTTCACAAAGAAATATTGTACTTTTGTTTTCAAATTATAAACAATACAAATAACATTCCATATGAGTAGAATTTTATCTTGGATTTTAAAGCTATTGTGAAATCTCGTATATACAACCCAAATTTCTTTAGAATGGCCCTATCTATCAGCTAGAGAATTTAATATATTCTCTTTGTCAGGTCATATGATCTGCAGCTGTCACTTTTTATAGATATCATTATCATTAAAATAGTAAAAAGCTATCAATTTGTATGGAAGAAAAAGTTTCTTCTAAAAAGAAACCTTGATATAAAAATCGAAGTATAAGAGTTCTCTAGGTCGAGGACTAACTATAAATCTAGTCTTATATTTTAACTGTCGCTAGTTAAAATATCGATTAGGGGTTAGAACGCCGGTAGAGTCTAATAAGGGTTTTTGTTTTAAATTTATCCACACGCCCCTTCCACACACTTGCGGATAGATTGCTTTTAAATATGTGTATCCATTCTTATCCCTATCAGATTAGAGTAATTATGATATATGTATATATTTAATTTGGTTTGAATTATTAAACCTACACTTTCTGAAATGACTGATTATGTCAGCACTCGACTTATAGATCTACTTAAATACAGAACAGACACAACACCCAGACCCCGGCCATTAACTCATCACTATAAAAGGGTAAGTCCACATTCCATCAATAACACTCATGTTTGCCATTCCAGAAATAGAACTCAACTCCCTTAGCTCAGTATACCGACACGCTAAATGCGTACAACCTGATCAGGTAGTGAGACATAGTGATAAAAATTAACTAGAAAAAGTTATAAATATCGATATAAATTCTATCGAAACGAAAACGATACACTTGTTCTAAACTCAAAAAATATTAATAACAGTGGCAGGAAATATAAAATATTTCCCTCAAATACGAAGCCGCAACTGAAATAATACAGTTATATCTCCGCTACCTAAAAAAAAGTACCCTTTAGGAACGTAAAGCTATGATTGGATTAACCCACCGGTCAAATTGAGTCAAAACACCGTTTGTAACCCTTTACGAACAGACACTGACAAAATTCTCTTGGGTCTTGAATTTTAATATCAGAATTTATTTGGTGTCCGGCCTCATCGTCCATAAAACCATGAGGTACTGGGAACGACCCCTATGGGAATGTGACGTCGGACGAGGTGGTCGAAATATGAGAGGTTGTCAAATGGGATCGCTACGTTACCGTTGGATCGATATCATCTGAACTTAACACCGGCGGTCACTATCTCTTTAGACTGAAATGATGATGATAGGAAAGTTGGTGTTTGAATCCCGGTTGGGTGTACCGAAGATTCGGTTTTCGCTCAAGTGTTTTACACTCTCTATCCATGCAAATGTTAGTACACTTTCTCTTAACTACACCTTCCTTATCCCAAATATACTAGCGCAACTAGAACGTTTGCGTATAGTCCGGATAGCTAGTAAAACTTCGTTTTATAAAATATGATATTAAGAACAAATTGACTTTTTTTTCTGACTGGCTGATGGAGGGAGCTTTCTAAACTGCGAATGTACGCATGTATTCATGTATGTATAGTGTGTATGTGTGTATGTGTGTATGTGTGTATGTGTGTATGTGTGTATGTGTGTATGTGTGTATGTGTGTATGTGTGTATGTGTGTAATGTATGTATGTATGTATGTGTGTATGTATGTGTGTATGTATGTGTGTATGTATGTATGTGTGTATGTATGCATGTATGTGTGTATGTATGTATGTATGAATGTATGTACAAAGACAGGGGTCCTGGGCTCGATCCCTGGTGTTTGCGGAATATTTCTGTGAAGCACGATGAAGTCAAACTCAGCCTTATGAGGACAAACTGTGGAGATAATTATTGTAGATTTAAAAAATCTGGTCTAGAAAACTGATACGATTTATGGGAGGGCTCCCTTTGTTCACCACATGACACTCTCTCTTCACATATGTTTTATAATCGCTAATGGCAGCGGTCTCCCGGTTGGTATAGCTTACTTGCGGTCTCACACCATGGAGTATTTTTTTTTGGTAAGAGATGGCTCAAATACACTATTCAACTTATATGATTTGGGATTTGTTATTTTAGTTTCATTCTATGATTTTGATGGACCTAGCAGCAATAAGTATATATGACACAGATATCGCTTACACATTTGGCTTATTTTTTTATTATTTTTAGAATCTCAAATATTTCAAAGGATTCGAAGTATTCAAAGATTTTAATGACCCTCTCCTACTATACAGGAACACCATTTGTTTCTGGAACAATGTCAATTAAAAAATATATATATACATTAATTTTTTTATATAAAGACATATTTTTAGAGATAAGGCATATTTTTTCGTTGGGGGATGTGCGTGCATAAAGGTATCCAACAAATCTATAACAAAATATTTTTAGGCCCCCACCTTTCTTTATACTTTAGTTAGTTAATCCTATCTTCCTTCCCTTATTATTCCTCTTTAACTCTTAAAAAGTTACTCTTATGTGTATCCTATATATTTCTCCTTTACCCTCTTTATTTCCTAATTTTATTTAACCTTACTTCACTTTGTATGTTTTCTATATCTTTGCCTTATCTTTAAATTAGTTATTTTTTCTTCTATCCTTATCTCTCCCAACCCTTCCTCAACACCTCTCTCCCTCAGTAATTATTTATTATTCTATTGCTTATCATCCTTTTCTTCAGCTTTTGTCTTCTAATTCTCACCTTTTATTCTCTCTTTCACTAGTTCTTTAACTCATGCCTCACATTATAAATGTATTATTTACTATTTTTTTCTTCTTCGTATCTTAGTTACCTTCCTTACGCCTTTGTCTTAAAACTTTCCTTTGCCACCGTTATCTTTATGTTTCTCCCCATATGCTATTTCCTCAACCTTTAAATTTTTCGTGGCTCTCTCTAGAGATGACTTGAAAACTTACTCAAAGAAGTCCAGATCTTTAGATGTGTGGACTAAACGTTTAGATTGTTTAATGTGTTTTTTTGTATTTATCATTTTAATTCCAAAAAAATGTGGGCTTATTTTCTTCTAATTACATCTCCCTCATTTCTAACGCATTAGCGTAATTAGTACATCGAAACCGAATGGTTACAAAGAGTAAGAAAGTGGTAGAAAAAAAATTCATATGAAATTGTTTCACAAATAATGTTAAATTTTTAACTACGTGAAAATTAAATAAATATATATTTACTTATAATTTAAAACTATGAAGTGTTAATCTTGATAAACATATGCATGAACAAATAAAATCATTTAATCCTCTAACCCTGCTATTATTTCGGAACATAGCCTTAACTCCAACTCAACATTAATTACAGTGTGTGTTTTTTTTTTATTCTGAAAAATAAAACAATTTATTCAGGATATTTATTTGTCTTTTCACTTTTTTAGGTGGAAATATTTTTTGGAATAATTTTTGTGAAAAAGTTTTTAGAATTAAAAAAATACATGTATACACACACACACACACACACACACACACACACACACACACACACAAAGAAATTATACAAGTAGGCTTTAACATAAATAATTTCTTAAATTTATTTATAAATACTAAAAAATCTCTTTTTAAGAATTTTAAGCTTTCATACATGTGAATACTTTTATCATCATTAATAATAAAACTATTACTATCACAAACAATCTTATCTTTCTTTCAATATAAAGGATTTAAACCTGTGTTCATCCTAAAAGGAAAGACATGAAGGTGACTTTTTTTTTTTCAAAAACACCACGATGCTGAGAAGTGACAGACAGAGTATTCATGTTTGTATGCATAAAATATGCTGACAAGAAAGAAGAGTAAAGTCAGCACAGTGGCGATATCATGAAAAATAAAAGAAGCGGAAGCTTTAAGGTATCAACCTTTTATATATGTTTTTTGCATTCTTTTACATAAACTTTGCTTGCAAACTAAAAATACAAAATGAATATTATGGAATTGATATTAATAGAATATTTAGTAGATTTTACTATCAATAATTTATTTACAAATATTATACGTATTAAGTGGCATTGCCTTAAGTACATGTTCTTTTGAAAAACATTTTTAACGTTGTTTCACATTTAAGTTAACATACATATCATTAACAACTAATAAAAGGTAATACAAATGAGTAGGGTAACTTAGAGAACATGCACCCACATTTGTGGGTTGAGAGAATGAAACAGCCACCTTGAAAAATCCAATCCAACAAACAACATTTATTGCACTCACCCGGGATTCCAATCACTCGCTACTTGTGAATGGGTGCTTTGAACTATTCGAGTCTAGCTCCTTAGACTGAAAGGTCACGAGGGTGATGAGTAATAAAACACCTCCTCAGTGCATTAATATAAAAGATATTATTTTCTACTCTTCGCCTTAATATGCAGCTATACGCAAGATGCATTTCAACCAAGCTATACAAATAACATACCTGTAGTGTTTCAGGCTGAACAAAAATGGTACCTGTAATTTTATTCCAATAGAAAGAAAACTATAATAGTTATAGATTAATTTAAATAGCATAACATTTACAACCAATTTGACCAAACATCCCCATTTTTTGAGCATCCATAAAAGTGTATTTGCTAAAATTATATATTTTATGCTATTCGTGTACTCTTTCAAACCATCTGTTTCATTAATTGAACCTAATCTCGTTACTTTCGTCGATTAAAAAATTAATTTACACATCTATTACGCACATAGAGTAATAACAATTAAGAGTAGAGTAAAAAATCAAAGAGAAAATAAAGTTGGGATCAAATGGTTTGGGTTATTTCCAGCGTCAAATCAAAATTAATTAAAAAAATATAATAGATCAAATATTGTCGACCAACAAAAACCACGAAAAGGGCGCAAAGCATTTTATTAAGTTAAAACCCATATAAATACAAAAAAAAAGTTAGAGAATATAAGAAACTACTGTAGCTACAAATAAAAAACTCATAAATAAAAAGAAGTTAACAGAAAAATGTTTGATTATCACAAACATTTAACTACGAACTTAACAGCAGAAAGATAAAATTTAATCAATTAAGGTATAAAAATACACAATACAAAATAATTAGGTTTCGAGAACTAGGATCTAATAAAGTGTTATGTCTTTGTGTAGTTTTTTTTAAATTTTACCTCTTTCTAGCGTTGTTGTTTCTCTTTTTTACTGTCATATTCTGGTGCTCGTGTTAGTTTCCCAAATATTTCTCAGCTAATAATTTGTTCACTTTAGCAGATTCTTTCTCAGTAAAATTAATTATTTGATTTTTTTTTGAATTTCTAGTTAAATTATTTTTTACACAAATATTGAGTTGCTTTAATTTATTTAGGATTGTTTAAATTTGTTTACCTTAGTTCATATTTATTAGACAAAAATGTCCAAATATATTTCTTTAAAATACCTATCATAAAATTCAACACTTCTATATCCCAAAGGTAATGCTTTTTTATAAATAAATATTAGCTTGTTTTAATTATATAAATATTTTTAGTAAAAGTATATTTTCTTATACTAAATATATATTAGTTTTAAGCATAAATATACCCATTTTAAGCATAATTATATGTACATGATTAAAATGTGTACATATTTAAGTAGAGAAATACAAAACCTCTAACTTTGATCTAATTTTAACAAGTTTTTTAATATCTTTTGCTTTGAAACAGATCACTTCTCTAAGCCTAACAATGTTTGAAGCATTCCAAATGTTCATTTTTAATTAAATAACTTGAATATAAATACTTTATTAATATTGTCAAGTAGTGTATGACAAGTATTTGGGCAAAGTTCCCCAGATAGTTTGTTTTAAATTATTACTATACTAAATTGTTAATACAAAATATAAAGATGAAAATATACAAAATAATTAAACTGTTATAGATGCAGTTTTAACTGAAGAGTATAAGAGTGAGAGAGTGATTGCAAAATTAAGTCGAATACTTGGTAAATTAAATTAAATATTATTAGAAGGAACGAATACAGAATTTAAAACAAATTATAAGTTTATATTATTTTATAGAAAAAGTTATGGTAGAAATAGGTCAAGCTATAGGGTAAGTGAAACAGAGCCATAGAGATAAAAATAGATAAAATAAAAAACTGGAAACAAAATCAAAATGACCAAATCGGAATGGTTGAAAATAGCGACGCAAGAGAAAAACTAAAAAAGAAAACCATAGAAAAAAAAACACAGACAAGAGAGAAACAAAGAGAAAGAGAGAGGAAAACATAGCTCACGTTGAGTGACAAGACAGAGTAACATGTTCCCAGAAAGGCCAAAATCGTTGTAAAATGTTGGTATTGTTGTTTTTCTAAGGTATGGAGTAATAGGCTTGAGTGGGGTTGGGGGGAAATACAAGTGACTGTAGACCAAAAAACATCGTTCTGCTCTTAGCAAATATACGCTAGAGAGGTGTAGGAGGCGTGCGTTTTTAGTTCCTCGCCATGCTTGTGGCCAAAAGTTGATCCTGGGGTCCCCTACTCCCTCTTCCCCTCACGCGGTACCAGTTAATCGGCTTACATCCTCAAGTCTCGGTCATTTCATCCTACGACGTCCCCTCCCACCTCCCACCGTGACGACGCCGCACAAAACAATCTAAGAGAAGGAGAAGCGTTCAGAAGGGTGTTAATAAGAGACTACAATGGCAAGCTGCTGCAAAAATACTTCTTGGGGAGAATCTGCCCCCCTCGAATCACATTCACGACACCTTGCCGAATGAGGTTGTATTTTCGAGAGAAGCACAGATAGGGGGAAGGAGGAAGACCTTTTAAGATGGATTATTTTACCTAAGAATGGGACTAATAGGCTCATAAATATATAAGGAGATTTTATAAATTTGAGTTAAACATTATCATCCAAAAAACAGTGGCATACAACCTGGTGATCGTGGTATATTTCAGGTGGGGTCGCAATGCTTATTAAGTTTTTGGCTTTAAATCAACTCTTTTAATAGATTTTAATTACTATATGAAGGTGCATAATTCAAATAAAAATGTAAACGGTTAAAAATAAGATAAAAACTGTTAATTTTCTTAATAGGATTATTTTGGTTTCTCTGACTTAATTTACTGAAGCAGTCTCAGGTTTTGTCAAGTGAAACTGCTACCGTACCTCCAAATTATATACTGGATTGGTTGATTTTCTTCTGGGAAATTTTATTCGCATTCATATATTCATTATATAAAAAAAATCACAATAATTAAATATAAAAGGTTAACTTAACGTCATGACCGTTTGATTTATTGGGGATGAGGTCAGGGCTCTAATTCCAATCAAGGGTAATGGGGGTGATTTTATTCTAAACATGTTCCACCCTTTTCCCTCCACGCAACTAAAGGTACATTCCCCCAAATCTCTACCTACCCCACAATTGTAATTTAATTCGAATATCTCGAATCTGTAGAAATATTCAGCGAATATAATAATTTAAAAATTAGGATATGAATGGATTTAGTTTAGTAAGAGGTCGCGATTATATCAAAGGCAGAAATTGGAACAAACCCTACAAATGTATGGCTACCACTAACATAAACGTTAATTGCGACAATAAGTTACATTTTTAAATAAAGGGACATATTTGACCAAAAAAATTACAACATATATTAGGTACTTTCATGCAATCATATTAATCATGTGATCCTTTTGGCACCTCTGAAAGAAAAATGTTGCGACCGTCAAAAAAATCGGAATCGAGATTTGTCGACGTTTCATGAAATCCTGAAGCAAAAAAAAAGTGATTTTCACAAAGCCTTCTGTCTGCATTTCAGAATAAAGCCGAAACATTTTTACTGATTGGGCTCAAACTTGGTACGTGGGGTTTTCATAAGTTCCCCCTAAAGTATTTTCGGAATTAGATTTCTAACCCGAAATTTAAAAGTAGTTTACTGAAGAGAAAAAAGATCTATATTCTTTAACTTTCTCAAACAATTTTGATTAAAATTCTTATATAGAAACTGTTTATCAATCTAAACACGATTATAATTCTCATTTTCTTATGAAAACGACTGTGGGCACTTTAAATGAGGAAGATTTCCCAATTGTCCTCATTTCTCCGAAACTATTTGAGATACGTATTAAATTATCACTGTAAAATTGTGCTTCTATTAAACACACTAATCTTTTATTAGAAATATGTTTTTTTATAAAACCAATAATTTCTGAGCTATACTCAAATTTATATACTTTTTAATTCAGGTCTTTAAAAATTAATTTTATTCTTATGCTATTTTCTAAATTTTGCCGCAACAGTGTTCCTAGTTCTATAGAATAAGTAACAATATTATTATGTTATTTATAATCTTTGGTGTAGTGTTTTTAAAACACTGTATAAATCTATTACCTCATTTCACAAATCTGACAAGTTTTTGTAAATGTCTATTTTAATATAAAAGTGAGAGAAAGTCAGTGTGGTGCACCGTACCATTTATTTTTAGCACCAAGTCATACTTTCTGTTTGGGCTATATTCTTATCTACTAATTACGCTAATACTTTTAGGAGATAAAGAGGTTATCTTCATAGGAAATGTACCAAGGTTTTCGTTACTGAAGAATGGAACACCATTTCGGAAAATTCACTCCCAGTGCATCAAACTGAGATTCGAACCTTGATATCCCTGTTATCGGCAGGCTAGAGTAGTGCCTTAGACCACACGGCCCCAAATTGGGTCTATTTTCTTATTGAGAATCAATTTTCTACTTTCTCGTAGTAAGATAAAGTATTGTTACGGTGAAAAATCTATCTCAAGATTGTGAATTTTTTTACGTTTTCTGTGAACACAAAACAAAAAAGGTGATTTTACAATTCTATATGTTCTCCTGTCTGTCTATCCCCAACCACGTATCCTAAACCATTTTATGGATTTTGTTCAAATTTCATATTATATATTTTAAGGCTATACCACAAAGCAGTTTTATGTTACCCTAGCCCCTTAACTAAGGGTTCTGATGAGTAATCTTTTTGAATACCAAATTTCTCGAAAACGAGTTTAACGATTATGTTTAAAATGCAAATATAGTGTGTTTGACATGGAAAATACTATTATATAAATAGTTTTTGGTCAAAATTAATTGAAGGATAGTTTATTAATGACTGGAATATTTTATAAATGGCTGTAAAGATATGGTATCAAATGGGTTTCTTGGTAGTGTTCGACATAAATAATATATTTACTTGTTTTTGGAATAAATATTATTTGTGGGTAGTTTAATTAAGACTGATTTTTCAAAAAACTTTAAATATTTTACAAACGAAACCAATAATTTGGTTTCAAATTGATATTTTGTTAGTATTCGACATGAAAAAAAGTGTAAACTTTTTTTTTAGGCAAAAACTCATTTCTGGGCAATTCAATTATGACAATTGTTTTTAAATTCTATTATTAAAAAATTGTTTCAGTAATTTGGTTCAAAATTGGTTTCAGGAGATTTTTTTTACAAATCAATATTAATGTATCTTTATTTATCTTAAATTAATCAAATGGTAGCTTACTTAAAACAAACTATAGAAAATTTGAATATTTTAGAAATTGACATTGAAGATTGAATTTAAAATGGGAGTCTGTGAATATTATTTCATGATAAATAATAATAAGTTTTAATTTTTACTAATAAAAAATAAATTAAGATAATGTAAAAATAATCTATTTTTGAAAATGTGAATTTTGTTACAAATGTTAGAACAATTTGGTTTAAAATTTATATGTAGAGTTATTATTGTGATTAACAAGATGGTATGCATATTTTTGAGTAAGACATATTTAAGGTTTGTTCACAAAAAAATTAATTTCGAAAATTGTCTTCGAAGTTATAAAACATAATCATATGACAAAGTTTGAGCGATTGTGTCGTAATATTAATTTTTTAATAGATTTTGTACTTTTCTGGTCGTAAATTAGTTTGTTAGGAAGTTATAAGTGTTATGTATTATTTTCAAAGTAGATGTTTTCATTACGGTAAAGTGGGAATTTAAAATATAATTAATACTTTATATTTGACATAAGATATAACTATAATATATAATATTGCACCTCGTATCATAGCTTTAACTTTTTCTTTAATTTCATAATATTTTTTATTTCTTTAAGAAATAAAGTACTTTAAATTTATTCAAAGTAATAAAAAATATAGGTTAATTAAACACTTTTTTACTGTGTATTTTAAAAAAAATATTTCAAAAATTAATATTTATAGCTTAAAAAGTGTGCACCCAAATATTAAATAAAACAAAGAGAAAGGCCAAAATTAGTTAATTTTATAAAAAACTAAACCAAACACTTTAAGAGTAAAAATATATATAAACAATTGGAGGCGTAAGATGTATCTACGAAAGAGAAGACAGTGCCACGACGCTACGTGATCGATGCCCCTAGGAGATACCCCATGTTTCTAGACGGTGTACTTTTATCAGAAGGTCACAGCCTGTCCTCCCATTCCAAGAATAAACCTGTTTTTTGTATTAAAGGAAAAAAGATATATTTATATATGGTACTTCGCATACAATATTCAAACATTATGTAGTGCATACGATATTCAAACACTATGTCATCCATACAATATTCAAACATCATGGCCTATGAATCAAACCTTGTGGTCAGAATACAAAATTCAAACATTATGGTCTTCATAGAATATTAAAAAATAATGCCCTGCATATCATACCTTGCGGCCTAAATACAATATTCAAACCTCATTGCCTGAATACAATATTCAAACACTATTATCTGCACACAATATTAAAAATGTATGACGTGCATACAATAATCAAACTTTATGACGCATTCGTTATTCAAATTTTATGGCATTCATACAATATTTATTAATTATGAACAGCATAAAATATCCAAACATAATGGCGTGCATAAAATATTCAAACATTAAACTCTGCATAGTAAATCTTCTGGCCTGCCTAAAATATTCAAATTATTTCCTGCCTGAAAAATTCAATCATTATGACCTGCAAACAATATTAAAAAAAAAAATTGGTCTTAACACAGTACTGAAATATTATACCTCTCAACTGCATTTACCTCTTTTTGTCGAATGAATTTTGACTTTTCACTATTCCTTTTTTAATTTTAAAACAAAGTTTGGATGTATTGTTTAACGTCAGTGCTAAAAAGTTTTGGTTTAGCCTATTTGAACTTCAGAATATAAATTAATAATCAAACAACTAAACAATGGGTACTTTTCTCAAACAATTAATACTTTCCAGTGAAATTTAAAAGTTTCCCTTCTTAGAAAATTCCATTTTTTTTAAAAGTGGTTGCTGTTCAGATAGTATTCCAATTAAAACGGACCAACGTTTCATATTAGATAATAATTTACGTATCTGGAGCGATTGCATTTCTTTTCCTTGGAAATATCTCTGAGTCTAGAAATTAAATATTGGTTTTGGGTTAATAAGCTTGTTAATTTTCTTTTGTAAACTTAATTTTTTAAAGTAGGCTGCTTGTACCATTGGTTTAAAAGATGGGGAGGGCGGGGGTTAAGTATCGTTGGAGTTGAACTATTCTCATGCTAAGTATAATGGGATATATCCCATTCTTTTGAACAAAGCCAACGTTGAACCAATTCATAAAACACCGTTCAATTATTGAAAACACTCATTATGTCAATAAATGGCAGCTCAACTTGTAAAATCTTAAGGGAAAATTGAGCTGGAATGGAATGAATCGTGAGTTAAAGAAGTCGGTACTTTTGTAGTTTTATTTTCTATGACAAGTTTTTTTTATAATAATCCTACTTCAGGGAATAATATTGGGTTAGTTTCTCACACACAGCTATTTCAACGGTTCTGGAATATTTGTTATCGATACCACAGCATTTTTGTTTCAGAATATATTTCGTTTTCTTTGAATCGCTTATCATAAAATGCTACTATGCCCATGACAAATTTTAAATAACTGTTAATATTATTAAATAAGAAAATGAAGTTAAGTGTATTTAATAGGGTTATCTTTTATCTGTTTTAATCAATAAAAAAAGTTATTTTTAATATAAATTGCAACTAAATTTTATATTATGTCGAGTTTTCTTACATCCCATATTAAATATAATATTTTTAATGAGTTGATAGCTAAATGTATGAGTCAATAAGAGTATAATTAAATTTAATGTAATTTTTCATAAATTTTAAAAACAAAATTCTTAAGGTTAATAAAATATCAAATAATAAAACTATATATTCGGTGACAGCTTTTTCATTGTCCGAGATCTAACCCAAATGAGTTTGTGATAACAGATTCAAATTTTAAAGAATTAATATCAACGCACAGGCTGCAAAGAATTATTAACAAGGCAATGAATGTCCTTACGAAACGGTCCACATTTCAATTAATTTAAATAGTTGAATGACACATAGACACGGGATACGGACTCAGAAACTTGGATTTAGCGCTCCAATAAGCTATCCAAGCTTCTTCTTGTGCTCAGGGACACACTATACTCATAATTTAATATCTAAGCCTGTGATGGACGTTTGTGTAAATTGTCAGCTACATATGAGTGAGAAAAATATATCTTCAGGTATCAGATACCAGTTATATTCGATCTAAGTATTTCTAAACCTGAAGGTCATGCGAATCTATTATTGTCTTACCCGCCTCAGTGGCGTAGTTGGCTAACGCGCTGGTGTTGAGCTCGACTGCTGAGGACGGGGAGATCGAGGTTCTAATCTCGGTCGGGTGAACTGAGGGTGGTTTTTCCTAAATGGTTTTCCACTCTCCCTCCACGCAAATGCGGGTTCACTTCCTCTAATTAAACCTTCCCAATTCCTAATCCATTAGAGTAATTAGTACTTAGAGCGTATAATCCGAACGGTAGTAAGACGCGGTGCTAAATATTATTATTGTCATTGTTTAGTCTGCTAAACAGCGTGGTATTTGCTGTACATACATATTATAAACACGCTGTGTGACTTTCAAAATATCACAACACTTTTTTTTGTTCAATGCCACGCTTTTATAACTGCATATGTTATACGTATAGTCCCGTAAAAAAAAAGTTTTATTTTTATTTAAATTTTGTTTTTTAATCTCATTTGTTGGTGTTATTACGTGTTCATTCAAAATTACATGTTATCTGAGGCGTTTAAGTTTAATCTACATGTTGAGGCAACGTATACAAATTTAAAATTTATTATTGAGACTTTATATATTCGCCTTAAAATTCTTTGTAAAGTTTATCTGAATATTTCACAGTTTTTCAAACTAAAGTTAGCTTACACTACAACAAAATTCTAATCAAATTACGGCATAGCAAAAATTTCTGCTTAATTTCGTGTTTATTTAAAGTATTTTTTTTTGTAAAATCTGTGTTATGTCGTTTTTAGGAGGATTTCATGTAACAAGACGACTTCGTTTTATTTCTCTTTTCAAAAACATTATAAATCATATTTAAAAACTGTAAAATGAAAAAATACTTGGTTCCATCTTTGTATGGCACTTTTCACTTCATCGCATCTCACAATTTTTACGGGGTTCTAGTTATACGCGTAAGAATTAATTACACTGATGGGTTATGGACGAGTAAGGTTAAATTTAGGAGAAATGTATCCACATTTATGTAGAGTTAAAGTGGAAAAACAATTTTGAGAAAACTACTCTCAGCATACCTGACTGAGATTTGAACCCCAATCTCTCTGTCATCGGCAGTCTAGTCCAAAACGATAGACCATGCAGCTATCGAAGCAAGCTATAATTTATTACTAAGCCACTTAATCATGGATTTAGGAATGATTATTTTATTCTCACAAATAGATTCTAACAAATCGATGCAATTGGAAAAATTAATATTTTTTTTTAATGTTAGATTTTCAAACTATATTTTATTTAGCTTAATTTAAAACTTTTATTTACATGTTGAGTGAGAATTTGCTCCAAAGTTTATTTTGAATTGTACACATATTTTTCAATTAATCTTTTAAAATAATCTTGTGACTATTTATAAGAATTGTTTAGAAGTATAAAAATAATCAAACGTAATTAAAGGTGATTAGGAATTTTTCACAATTAAATGACACTTACTGCATGTAAACAAAGATTATATAATCAATGTGAATCAGTACTAGAGTTTGTTATTGGAGTCCATTTTTAAAAATGTGTAACGAATATTAAAGCACATAATGATAAAAGGAAGTTTAATCAAAACTACCAATATCGTGAAACGTCACATATTGAGAAAACAACTTTTGGTTGCAAGATGTAAAAATAAAAAATAAAATAAAAATTCATATTTTACAATAGACTATACAGTAAAATAAAGATGTGTTACAGATAGCTGCTGATATCCAATACTATTTTCTCAGTGAATATTTCAATTCTTTTCCAATGTTAAAGCGTTTTAAAAATGTAATTATAAAGTTATATTTTTAAATATAGTTTTATGAAGGTACATTAAGGTAAATTAATCTAATTAGGTAAAATTTCAATCAATTTTTTATTTTATAATGAATTTCTATTTGATATTCAAATTCATGTTATTTCCAAGGGGCATAAACTAATCTTTTTCATCAAATAATTTTGTATTTACACACGTTCTAGTAGCTATAATATATATTAAAGATCACTATACTTGTCGAAACCGTGAATATAATTCCCTGTGTGCGTAAAGATTTGTTTTAATATTCTCTTTACACATCAGAGGGACTGCAGACAAAACTACAAGCCTGTCAAGTTTGATTTATCGGTGAAGGTGAGGCTCGAAATCCCTACCGAGAGTGGTATTTACTAAACGATTTCCCACGCTTCCTCCAAACAAATATGGATATTCTCCCTCTAATTTCTACAGTATACTCAACCCATTATAGTAGTTAAAATGTGTGTAGACCGAAGGATTAGTAAACGGAGGTTAAAAATAACAACATTATGGATGATGCAAGCTAGAGTATACAATGTTTGTTGTTTTGTCAAGTGGTGAGGTGGGCTAGTAACAGTGTTACACAAACTGGGCGGTAGGACTACCAGCCCTGCCTCCCCACAGAGTGATTTTTTGTTTTTATTATTATTAGGTGTTCTGTCTTACGGTAGGTTCTCTACTTTTGTCAGTGAACCTAAGACCTCCAACGCGCTCTGCCCTCTATCTCCTCCTTCAGCTTCCAGAATTTTCTTCTTTCCTTCAAGTCACCCAATATTTTAATCCTCTTTCTTCCTAAGCTTCTCTATTCCTCACCCTCTCCTTCTATGATGTCTTACATAAGACAGTTCCTCCTAAGGGTGTGTCCAATCCGGTTTTGTTTTCATCAGTGCGGTAAATTGTAAGGGGGTGGTAGGGGAGGCAGTGTCTAGGTTTTTATGGATACTACAGTCAAAGTTTTGTGTGTCATAATTCCACGCAAACAAATATTTACCGAAAAAGGTCTTAAATTTATTTTAACGTATCTATTTTACCATATTTAGGAGAAAGGGGCTTCAGCGTTGTTCATAAACTACTGGCGAGCACTGGCAATAAATTACGAATATGTAATAGAAGGGACTTGAGACGAAAACTAACCCAAATTGAAACGGACATTGCTAGTTTTTAGTAGAATCTCTTCAAACTCAAGGATGTCATTGATCAGAAGTGTGAACAAATTTGAGACTTTTGACAGATGATACCAAATTTATTTGTTCTTTTAACAAATTATAGGCTTATTTAAAAAAAAATGAAAGTGCATGACTTAATTTTTATTTATATTTTACGTGGGTACTATCAATTATTTAAGAAAATTAATCAAAATTTATTAAATTCACTTATATTTTTTCATACTATTATTTAGTTTGGAATAACTGGATACGACGGTACACTGTAACGTGAATTTCAGGTTATTATCGCTGATCTCAGCATGTTTATTATACTAAACCTTTTGGGCGCGTGGGGGAGGGGGTAGAAGGAAGGAGGGATGTATCCAACATCCACTCCTCATAAGATGGTGCTAGGCTAAACAAAGATCCGGAACCAATGGGCTAGTAGACAGTGCTATGATCCTATTTTTGTAGAAAGAATCTCATTTGTCAGTTAGAAAATTTTTATATCTACTCTAACGTCAGGCCATGCTAGCTGCAGCTATAACATTAATGGATATTATAAATACCTAGAAAATAGCACTAATACAATATTAAAGTGTTATACATTTTGGCTACAAAATATTTTTTTTTCCTAAACGGCCTTTCTTGGAAAAATTTGTCTTATTGATAGTTTACACATAAAAAGGATGTTTTTTTTAATTGAGACAGTTCACATAAACAATTGAAACGTAAATACTCTGGATTCACTTTTGTAGATCTCATAATGGAAAGCATTAGAACATGCATTTCCAAAATCAAGACTGGATATAAACCTGTTGGGAGCTGTGGAATTCGCCTGCGTGACATGTTATAATTCTTCTTGAGACACGCGAAAAAAAAGGGTGTTTTAACACTAAGATGTTTTGATACATTTCACAAGTGCAATTAATGTGTTACAGAACAACCGAACACAATATAACCATTTCCTCCACTAATTACTGTCACTTTTTACAAGATATTTCCGAGATTTTAAAAAATTAATCCACTTCTACCGTATATTAATTCTTATCTACTTTGATTTTAATTTATCTAAAATTCATTTATTCTTATGTTTAAAAACAGTTACCAATATATATATATATATATATATATATTGATTTATTTTGGGTGAGCTCTGTTTTCAGATTTACAAAAAGAAAAATAATACAGTTTTTCAAATAAAAAATTAGATATACATTTTTTTTAGATTTGTAGGAGTGGCTTATTTAGAGCTTGGAGGTGTTTAGTAACATTTTCCAAGAAGTTACACTTTGCCACTTGTTTTGACGTGTAATGAATGCTTAGTCAAGTCGTAAGTTGTGTGCTTAGACACATTTTAAAGTTTCTTATTAGTGGTATATAATAGTATAAGAATTAATAATAATCGTAAGATTCAATTCAAAATATATTACTAAACTAAATAAAGTATCTGTAAAATCCCAGTTTTTTTTTTCAAACCAATATGAATACCAGTGGTTCATAATGGCTCCCACAATCTTTTCACAGTTATAGTAACATCTAGTTATGAGCATTAATCAAGTACTGTTGGGACAAATATATATTTGAAATAATTAAGTGGCATTTTAATTATTAGGTGCTTTTAGCCTTTCCTCAGGGATTGTTAATAATTATATACCATGCAACATTGCCAAACCAAAAACCATCATTTATATGGTAAATACAAGTTGCCCGAAGTAAATTATTTATAACAAAATCATTACAATTTAGTTATTATTAAAAATATTTTCCTCAGGTTTGGAGCTACTAGAGAAGTAAATATTGTATTTCAATCACTGTTAAGTAAATTTGAAATTTGGGAAATTAATTCATGATCGTATATAAACACAATATTCATTTTCAGAAGCACAAGTAGGTAAAATATAATGTTCAATTTGTTTTAAATGATTGGAATCAAATCGCAAATAGTTTCTTGAGTAAATTCAAATGTAATCACTTGTAATTTAAAATTAAAATACATTTTTTTTAAATCTATTGTTCTTTGATATACCTTTTAAATAAACATTTTATGATTTAATTCAAACATTAATATTAATATAAGTCTAGTAAATACTGTAGACAATATTATTTTACCGCGGAAAGGAACTAAAAGCACCCAACGTTGCCAATAATGAAAATTCTTCTTGGTGTAAAATTTACACTTAGAATTATATATCTAATTTAACATATTGACAGTGAACAATTATTGGATACCTTATTAGCAGCACAAGCCTGACTACAAGCTTGGCATGTGTATAAGCTAAATATCTACCCTGAGCTACACATACTTAATTTTTTCAAACCAAGCCGATTTTCAAATTTTTATGTTTATTGTATTTTAGCCATCTACCATATTGGACCAGTAGTCTAAAGCATCAGGCCTTCAATTTTCTTAAATATAATTTGATAAGAACGTTTGCAGTAATAAAAATTACGAGAAAATTACTGAAGAGATTTTGACAAACGACCACTCGTTTTAACGGTTAGGAATCCAGGATGTTGAGAAAAATAGTATTTTTCCGCAAACTCACGTTTTCACAGAAAATTTTGTTATTCATTCTTCGTCTAGTTACCATGGTAACCGTTATTTACTGCATGGCTGTAAATCTCCAAATAAAATATATCTCTTTGGCTTAAAATAATAACCCAATTTTTATTTGTTGGTCCAAACATATCCCTATTTTCTCTTGGGATGCTGGTCATCATATCCAAATAGAGATGCCTAAACTGAGGGATCATTTATTTTTTATTTGAAAGTTGCTATCGTGAGTTCACATTTAAATCAATAATATTGAGATCAACTCTCAAATTAAAAGGTAAAGTTGTTAAGTTCATGAAAATATTGTCTACGTTTTGTTTTTCGCATGATAAAATTATGTTTAATTGTGTTTTGATAAATATATATATATATATATATATATAAGCTCTAAAACTATAAAATGATGATGAATAATGTTTAAAAATCGCCATTTTAATATATAAGTATAAGCTTTGGTGTACATTTTTTTTTTCAAATAATGAGTTTTGATTTTAATTTTAGCAATTAGTAACACATTACAAATATACAAGTTAAACTATATTTTCATTTTACCATTTATTTTTGAAGATATTTAAAAGTAATGTTTTGTGCAACTCATCTATCTTTTCACATTCTTACAAATACAGTAATTTCAGTTATGTTTCCATGTTGATACTTAATTTCGAATGAATGATATTTCAAAGTACCTTAATGTACCAACTATATATTTTTACATTCCCTCTATCTTTCTGTCTAACATTCTCTCACGCTCACACACACTTTCTCTCAAAATATCTCCCCCCCCAACCCTCCCTCCACACACACACACACACACACACACTATAACACATTCTCTCTTATATAATCTTCTCTCATTCTCTCTCTCACACACACAAACTCTCTACCTTCACAAACACGCTCTATCACACAATTTCTCTTACAATATATTTACTATAAGCTCTCTCTTAAGCTTTCTCTCAAACGCTCTCTCTTAAACTTACTCTCTCTCAAATTCCTTCTATTTTAAAATTCTCTCTTAAAATCCCTATATATTACTCTCACTCTCTTTATTTCAATCTCACTCTCTCAATTTCTCCCTCTAACGCTCTCCCTTAAAGTCTCTAGTTATCTCCCACTTTAATGTTTTCTCCTTAAACTAATATTTCCCTCTTTAATTTTCTCTCACACACCCTCACATTTTCTTATCAGACATTCTATTGCACATATTCTCTTTCTCTTTCACACTCTTTCACTTTATCTCTCACACACACACTCTCCTCCCAGACACGCAAACACACATACACTCTATTTCCCTCTTCTCCCAGTATTTATTTCTATAACATATACCCATACTCTCCTTATCATTCACTGGATCTCTCTCAATTGCTCATTCTCAGTCTCTTACACTAATTTTCTCACACTCACACTCACCCACACATTTACACAATCACACACTCAAACAATTACTCTCTCATTTTCACTATCACATTTTATTTATCACTCTTTCCATCATCTATCTTACATATAATTTGATAAGCCCGTTTACGGTAATAGAAATTACGAGGAGATCGTTAGATATATTTTGACAACAATCTCTTGTGTAATATAAACTTTACTTGTTATTCTAGGGATTTTAATACCCTTTATTGGAAAAAATAATTTGCTTTTCTGAATAGTTATCTATGTAAATGTATCAAATAATGATGTGTAAGGTAAATTGTGGGATTTTTATTTGTGAAAGAGACATATTCTACCTACTAATTATACTACTATAAAGCCACATGGCTGACTCACCCACTTCCAGATCAGCTAGATACTTGAAATTTGGCAAACTTATAGATTCTAGACTAAAACCGACAGTAACATTCCAAAAAGTTTTTTTTTATTTTAACCCCCAAAAAAAATTCAAAATTTCGGAACAACTTTAAAGTCGGTGCGGACCTTCCTTTGTAGGTATCATGTGGCTAAACGGCAAGACATCAAAAAACGGCTCTGGAATTACATTAGTTTACATCCACTTGCAAAGAAAAATCACCGGGGGTTTGGAGGCGGAGCCCCCAACAAGCAAAGTGAGTATAAGCATGAAAATACAATACAAGCTATACTAACAAGATGACTGACACTCTTCTGTAATTTCTCATGCGATTTTAAGTTAAAATATTTCTTTAGTGATCAAAGTTAGACAGGAAAGAAAAAATATAATAAAATAGAATAGAATAGCCGTTGATCACGTGATTTAAGACATCAATACCTACTTTGGTAGCTGCATGGTCTGAGGTGTCACTCTCACAATAGACTAGACTGCCGATGACGAGGAGCCGGAGGTTCAAATCTTATTCATGTGTACTGAGGGTGCTTTTCTTAAAATGCTTTTTCACTATCCTTCCAAGCAAACACGGGTACACTTCCTAAAAATATAACTTCCCTAATCCCTAAAACTATTAGCGTAATTAGTGCATACACCTATAACCCGAAGTGGTGATAAAAAACTTTTATTTGAAAGAATGATTTTTCAAATCAATGTTTTCAGAGTTAAATGCATATATATATATATCGAGGATCGAATCTCAGTCATGAGTACTGAGGGTGCTTTTCCCTAAATGCTTTTTCACTATCCTTCCAAGCAAACAAGGGTACAATTCCTAAAAATATAACTTATAACTATATATATAATGTATTTTGAGAGAGAGATCATTTGGAAATGGATAACTGGAAATGCTCAGAACCAATAAAATATTTCTATAACTATGTATTTTATTTCTTCTATACTCTATGGTGAAATGTGAAGGTTTTTTTTCCTTATTACATTCTTATAACAATTTATATTATTTCGTTACACATATATTATGACTAAGGCCCCAATTTTGATGTCCTGTTATATTTATTGATACATCACATACAATACTCAAAAAGTAAATAAACTCTGTTTATGATCCACTGGTTCTTGAGATGAATATATTTTATAGGTCGTTTTTTGCCATTTTTTGTCATTTTGGAATTTTAGGTATTTTTTTCTTGGTTTTCTTCCTTTATAAGTCATTTTTAGCCATTTATAGGTATTTATGAGTCCTTTTCAGGCATTTTTGAGCCATTTTAAGGCTTTCGTATTATGTTTTTTTTAAAGAAATCGATACTTTACAAATAAATATTGGTAATTCTTTAATCACATATTTGTTGTAATTAGAAGATTATATAAGCCATGAACTTTGTATCTTCTTTGCTTCTATGGTTATAAAGTAGACATTCCTAGTGAGATTGCAACTAGGCTGGAGAGGGTTGCTTTAGTATGGGGTAGCTAATATTTCTGAAGTAGATATTTGTAAATCAATGTTAAATTTAGCTGAATGAAAAAATTTGGTAAAATACTTTATTACATGGATAATGTTTAGTTTACATCTGTAGAGCACATGTTTGATTTACTCGTGTGCTTTTATAACGACTCTCTGTTCATATTTTAAAATAATTTTTTGAAAGTTTTAAGTCATTTTTTAGGATTTTCAGGGAATATTATAGGTCATTCTTTGATTAGTTATAGGTAATCAAAATCCGGGCCCTACTTATAAACTATAAGTATAATTTAGACAAAACTACGAGAGAAAGTGTTTGCATTTTACCGCACCATTTTTGAGTAAATTTTAAGGACTACGTCACATGTTTAATGTGTAAATTTCGAGATAATTAATTTTGAAGATTGCTTGAATATTTTTCTAGTAGGCTAAGGTATTTTGATTTTTAATTTTACTGTCTTTGAGTCGTTTAGTTATATTTCAGCTATTTAAAGAAAAATCAACACCCTTTTAGTTTCCACCCGTTCGGTTTATACTTCTATGTACTAACTACACTAATGGGTTAAGGGCAATAAAGGTTTGATTGAGAGTAAATATACCCAAATTTGCATGGAGTTAGAGTGTAAAACCATTTAGGGAAACCACCTTCAGTACGCCTGACTGGGATTGAATCACAATCTCCCCGTCCTCAGCAGTTTAGTCTAACATGAGAGTAGCGCATTATACCTACCGAAGCGGGTACCCTTTAGTTCTAGCGGCTATTATTGATTTATATATACTATCCTAAAATAAAAAATCAGGAGAATGAACTTTCCTCAGTCGTCTGGAGTGTTCTTGTATAAAGAAATACTTCTATTGTTATAAGTTAGCGATTAAACCCTACCTTTCTAACATAAGCTAATAAATCTAATGAATTGAAAAATTACACCTAGATACGGGAATCGAACCTGAAACTTTTTATTTAGTGCGTCAAAGCTCCAACCATTGAATTATCCAAGAATCATGTTGTGCCCAAGGTAATTATTTACTCATATCTTAGAGCAGAGTCTGAGACCAACATATTGAAATCGTCAGCTACATATGTGTGTGTGTGTGAACAAATTAAGATCACAAGCTAAATTAATAAATTAACTATTCTTTGAATAAACTATTATTTAATGTGTCTCACATTGTATTATAATCCTAGGTTTAACGTGATAACTTTCAGAAACGATGAATAAGCCTGCAACAGGTATAATTTTAAAAAAGAAGTTGGATAAATCAATTTGTCAAATATACATTTATTTAAGAATTAAAAATATTCACCTGCTTCGGTAGCTACATGGTCTAACACGCTACTCTCGCAATAGACTAGACAGCCGATGACGGGTAAATCGAGTTTCAAATATCAGTCGAGTGTATTGAGTTTTTTTAATGGTTTCCCAATCTCCCTGCATGCAAATGCGGGTAAAATTTCTTTAAATGTGATCATCCTAATCCATAAAACCATTATCGTAATTAATACATAAGCGTATAACCATCCTGGGTTGTAATACTCAGTGTTAAAAACAAAATTAATTATATTCAGTTCTAGTTTCGACTGACATTAGAGAGAGAGAAACACACACACACGGAGTGAGCGAGAAGAAGAGAGAGAGAAGGTGGATATAATGAGATTACGTCACAATGAAGTGCTTGTTACCCAAACATTATATGACGTGGCAGTGT
This sequence comes from Timema douglasi, assembly GCA_901482245.1. Taxonomy (NCBI): domain Eukaryota; kingdom Metazoa; phylum Arthropoda; class Insecta; order Phasmatodea; family Timematidae; genus Timema; species Timema douglasi. The sequence goes on from CABEEJ010004203.1 coordinate 67,425, forward strand.
TTGTGCTACCCCCAGTGCCGCTGTTGACTTGGTTTGTTTGTTGAAGAGCAACACCGCAGGTGTTGGAGATGGGGGTTAAGGGGAGGATGGGGAGGATTGGGAAGGGGTGACAGTTGGTGAAGGAAGGAGAAAAGAGTGTGGGAAGGACCGATGAAAAGTCGATAACTCACTCACTTTCAAAACATGAAAAATATTAAGGTCATCTTTCATTTCCTCTGGGTTCGTTGGGCCAGGATATTCATGTTACTGAAGACTATACCCTCCCCCCTTACCTTACATCATCATACTCATTAATATTTATTTTGGAAAAATAAGTATGTACTATTATTTATTATGTTAGAGGGAACACAGATATTACAAGTTTAAATCCAAATCGTTGTAGCTATTTTCCAAAATATTTCAAATTAAAAAATAAATCAATCATTGGTAAATTACCATAAATATATTTGAAAGAAAAACAAATATATAGAATAGTAGGAATATGGTATGAAAAACCGATACCAGTTTTGAACCAAGTTGTTTGGCATTTTTTAAATATTTCAAAATTGGGAAATAACGACATCAGTAAACTAATAATAAACAAATTTTCCCCCTAAAAACAAGTAGACAATATAGTTTTATTTATAGCTAGCAATCCCGCACGACGTTGCCCGTGGCCCCATATAAGAATTATATAAGCACC
>CABEEJ010004204.1:0-10968 GCA_901482245.1 Timema douglasi
CAGGCCGTTCCGAAAGCCGAATTGGTGATCCGGCATGGGGGGGGGGTTTCACCTCCAGCCTGACCTCTAATCTAGCCAGGATCATTCTCTCCTCCACCTTGCCGACACAGGAGAGGAGGGAGATCAGCCTGTATGATGCCGGCTAAGCGGCGCGGCTTACCCGGCTAATGGACAGGGATGACGTAAGCCGCCTTCCACTGGTCTGGGAAGTAGAGCAGCGTCAGGGTGGCGTTGAGGATTCGGAGGAGGAGGAGGAGGGGGGAAACCCGGTCGAGCCCCGGGGCGGACGAGGTTTTCAACCCCGCCAGGGCCCGTGACAACTCGAGGGGGGTGACCAATCAAAGGTCGGGATATGGAGGGTGTCCCTCGACTGGGTGAAGGAAAGGACGTTCAGGAAGCTCCACAGAAGGAGGGTCTGGATCTCTCACCGGCGAACCCGGCTGCCGCGCGAAACTGGCCTCAAACGCCACCGCCAAGGCCTCTGCTCGGTCCGAGGCGGTGGACGCCAAACCGCCCGTCACGCGCAGCTCCGGGATTAGATCTCTCCTCTGACGCATCCCCTTCAGGTGGTGCCACAGGGAGAGATCCTCGGTACCGGTATCTAGATCTTGGAGCCTCCTGCGCTGAGTCTTCGCCCTCCATCGACGGAGTAGTCGCCGGCAGTGGGAACGGAGGACTCTATAGACCTCCCTGGCTCTGAGGAGGTGAGACCACTGCCACAGGGCTCGAGCCCTGTCGCGGAGCCGCATCTCATCCAGGATGACTGGGGGGTAGGGGAGGGCCCAAGAGAGGAGGTCGTCGCACAGGAATAGAGGAGGGCTGACGCGAAGAGATGGGCCTGGCAGTCCAGCTCCCCGACGTCGGGGATGGGTGCGGCGGAAAGAACCGCGCGGGCTAGCCTATCCTGGAATCTAGGCCAGTCCGCACGTCTATAATTGAAATTGGTGGAAGAATCGACGGGCAGCGGAAGAAATTGCAAGTCACAAGATTGTGGTCAGACGATTGGGACAGGTGGGTGACCAGAGGGGAGAGAAACGGTCTCCTCGTGGTCAGGATGAGATCGAGGAAACTGGGAAGGTGACAGGGGTGTTCAGGGAGATAGGAAGGTAAGTCTAATGAAAACTTTGTTAAAGCAATGAATCGAGGTGAGCTTGGATTAAATACTTAGGACAAAAATTTCCGAAGATCAAAGAGGGGATCTTTGCAGGATCTCAAAAAGAGAATTGTTTAAAGATGAGAGCGTTGAAGGTCAGTTGAACCAGGTTGAAAAGGCTGCGTGGAATTCTTTCAAGAGTATTTTCCGGAACTTTTTAGGGAAACATAAGGAAGACAACTACAAAGAAATAGTGAATTATTTGCTAAACTCTTACAAGATCATGGGAAGCAACATGTATTTGAAAATACATTTCTTAAATTCGCACCTGGATTTCTTCCCAGAAAATCTTGGAGCATTCAGGAATGAGCATGGTGAACGGTTTCATTAAAACATTTCCGAAATGGGAAAAAGTTACCAGGGTAAGTGGAGTCCAAATATGCTTGCTGACTATGGTTGGACCCTTAAGAGGGATGTTCAAGAGGCAAAATACAGCAGAAAATTCTACCTTTTAGGTGAAATAAGTCCTATACTATATCTATATTTTAATAAAAATAACACTGTAAAATTTAAATGGGTATTACTCAAAATTCTTACGTGATAGAAAAATTCTAAAAATAGATTCGAATTCAGCACAAAAAAAATACAATTAGATCCACCTATTTTCGCTTTTGGGACAATTTTTTTTTTGTTACCCAATGTTGTTATTATTTTTATTTAATCTGTTGGAATAATTTTATATAAATAATAATTGAAAATTATCCGTTTTGGAAAATTTCCCGGAAAAAAAAGGAAAATTTTCCGTCTCAGCCCAAAACATTTACTTTAATCTTATTTTACTCCCACTAAACCGAGAAAAATAGAATAAAAATGTATACTAAAAAAAGTAATATTTGTTTGACCTCTGAGTGATGATGAAGGTTATGCGCTGTATCTATTTTATTTAGGTAATAGATAAAAAATATAAATTGTAACAGTAAAACAAAACCCTATACATAAAACACTTCCATTGGGAAGAATTAATTTGCCTTTGTCCAGAACACACAATTCAGAAATAATCTAATACTATTTTCCAAAGTAAAATTCTGCGTCATTGTATAATAATGTTTAGTGATTTTTTTTTAGTACCTGTTCAGTTTATAAGCATATATGATCATTTTTCTAAAGGGGTTTGTATGAAAGGAAAATTTTTAAAGGTAATCCACTCTCATTTGCGTAGAAGGAGAGTGAAAAACCAATTAGGTAAAAATAGCCTGAATAAAACCGACCGGTATTTAATACCTTTTTCCGCGTCATCATCCGGTCAGTCTAACACGAGAGTGACGCCTTATACTGTTCGGTCATTGATGTTAGTATTCTTTATTGGTAATAATAGTGTCAGTAAGACAAAATACTAGAAGTAGTTACAACTGGTATTTTATAAGAAAACGTTAAAATTTAAGTTATAAAAAGCCATTTCATTTCTTAGTGAGGACCTTACATATCTTTGAAAAGGATATGTTAATCAATGTTTGGTGTGGGTGTCGAAGAAGAAAGAAGAATCAACCTCAAGAGTGCCACTCGTGCCATGCAAGCCGTGGGCTGGTACCCCCGCCTTAGCAGTACTGGTTTACTCTTAAACGTGAGCTTAGTCTTGTTCTCAAGAGATAAGGAGGGAAAATAGGGGGCGGAAGGTTAACGAAAACTCTACATCCTGCAAGTTGAGAAAATATAAACTACAACAGTTTGGGAACAGCCTCTCTGAATTAAAATACGTAGTATAAATACCATTTAGTGTAAAGCGTAGACAAGAGTTAGGCCTGATTAATTGGTTTTAAGTATGGTAAACTATTATAATACTTGTTTGATAACATAAACAATTATAAATGAAACAATAAAGTCTACTTTTGTATGAAGAACCTATTAGCAAAAAATTTAGATTCAGAGGGACATCTCAAGGTTTTGCAAATCTCTTCCAAGTAGTACTCTGTATTATCACCTCACTAGAGGCTCGCTGCTGTAGCTATGACAGTCGCCACGCCGACCCCTCTCACTCCTCCTATACTTCCACCATTTCAGAGTGTTCTTACATTCCACAGTTAATCCAGGCAGCCACCCCCTCCTCCTAATCCTTCCAACTTTGTTGCCTGCTACTAAACAAAAGACAAGCTGTCACCGATATACTCTCCAAGGAGTGATGCCGAGTTCTGAGCCTCAATCTCGGGGTTTTGTAGAATGGCAATCAAAAGTTAAAGGGCAAGGGCTCGAATCCCTGTCACAGTATAGTTTTTCTGAGTTACCTTACGAAATCAATATTTACAGTAAATTGTGACTTTTTTAGTTTATTTATTACTGTAGAAATATATAAAAATATATTTTCCTCCCTATATTAAATATATATATATATATATATATATATATNATAAATTACTTACATGATCCAAAGAGCAATAGCTCACTTCTAGGATTATGGTTTTACAGAATTTGTAGTTTTACATATTTCAATTTTAACAGATTAATAAAACATTATGAACATTTTAACATGAAATAAAGTTAAACAAAATCAAAAGAATTTTTTAGATGAATACACAAAACAATGAAAGACAGCAGTATCAGTACAATATTACTGATAAGATAATTTTGAAAAATGTGTGATAATATTTATTAGTAACTTTTATCAATAACTTTAAGATAAATAAAAATAAGCATATAAAAAATGAGAAAAAAATAATAATAAAAGTAGCAAATAATGTATAAGAAAGTACATTGAGATAAGAATAAAAGTTAAAAGTTGCATAAACATTACTACAAAAATAAACAATGCATGCAGGTATATACAGGAAATAAAATAATAAGAGGTTCTTACATAAGGTAACTTTATAGTATTGAAGACCTATGTTAATGATAAATATAGAAGAGGTAGTCTATATATATATATATATATATATAATTTTTTTTTCAGTGACATAGTTTTTACGGTCGCTACTCCCTATTTAAATACATGGGACAAGGAGGTTTGAATTAAAATGAGTGCACCACAATTTCTTTGTACATAAGATAAAAAAAAAAACCAAAACTACTCTAGGTTGGTTGGGTGTTAATAAAAATTGGAAATGTCTTTAAAAAATTTAATGAGTTAGAAAAAGGTGGCCAAAGTTGGCTAAAAATTGCAATATTTAAAATTTTATTTCGATTAAATAGAATTTTCGTACTGTATGCCTACTTTGATTTACAAATAGGCTTTACGACTAGACGCTGGAGCGGCTTAAACATAAGGTTATTTCCCTCATTTCCCTATGTAAGACCTTATATCTCGAAAACAAGGAAGCGAAGGGTTACCAATAATCATATGGGGTGAAAGAGAACTCTTTTATGAATAAAACCCACTATTTGTGGACGTGGCAAAAATTCTGGACTAGACGCTGGAGCGCCTTTAGCTTAAGGACTGCCCTTAAAACGTGGTTATTTTAGATGATAATTTCATTCATCTCATTATTTAAAGCCTTAAATCATGATAACAAGGATGACACGGCCTAATAAAAACTAGATGGTGTGAAAAAGAATTTATTTATTTATAAAAGTCACCATTTGTGTACTTGACAACAATTATGGACTAGACGCTGGGGTGCCTTAAAAATAAAGATCCTCGAGTGCCTTAAATAAAAGGCCCGTAACTAAAATGTTGCTATTTTAGATGATAAATACTTTTTTTTAAAGTCGCATATTTTATCGTAATTAAATAATTTAGTAACAGAGCTTTCTTTGGATCATTCCTTGAACTAATCAAACAATTTAATTGACATCGCATTCTTCTGATCATTCTTTGAACTAACAAAAAAAATTTAGTTACTTAGACCTTATGCTGCAACTCTGCGCAACACCCTAAAATAACCAGATTAAACGGTTATGTTGATGTCGAATAATTCGGCCCGTTAAGTTCGGCTCGTTTAATAAAACATATTTTTTTCTAGTATGGGAGATTCTCAATTATTTTCTCGATCAGAAATTATAAATTTAATTGTTCGTTTAGCATTTGTATCAGGTGCTACATATTTTGGTGTAAAATGGATGATAAATCAAATAGACCCTACAAGTAAACAGAAACGTAAAGCAAAGAAAAGGGTGAGTTAGGTTATAGTTTCTGTCCATTTGAAGTGCACAGCATTTGATTTATTTTCCACTATTATGACCAGTGTCAAAGAGACACCACTATTTATTATATACTTGTGTTAATACCAACGGGGCACTGAAATTTCGATTCCCTAGTGGTATAGAGTGATAAAGTAATTGGGTAGGTAAGTATTGCTATGTAAACTACCCACCCACCGAGGGGTCTTGTATCAAGTAGAGAAAAATGTTGTACCTTTAAAGAAAATATTTGTTTACAAAAAAGTCTTATAAACATTGCTAGGGTATTTATTCCATAAATCACACACACACACACACACTAAATATTTAGATTGGTTGGTTACATATTCATTAAAAATGTGTGCATTAGAATAACCCTACATGACGACTTTGCATGGTAATAACTATTCCTTAAACATATTAATTTTGGCTATCCAAAATTTAAGGCCTATTTTAATTGAATTTTCATAGACTTTAAAAATTAGGTTGCCTAGGTCTATTTGATTCATTGACCCATGTAAAAGATTATTGCTATCTAATTATCCGAGTATTTAAATTTAAATTGGCAAAACTTTTTCTGTCGAAATGCATGTTGCTAATTTCAGAGAATCCCTTCCTTTGGAATGTGGTTTTTTACATAGAGCTGTAACATGCTGTAGGGTACAGTAGTTGGTTGTATCCATATTTATTCCTGTAAACCATCTCTTTATTGTTTTTAAACAAAAGTTCTTCATTCCTTTCAACTATCGCCACATTGTCAGCCAGGAAAGTTTCATTATTTGAATGTAAGTAATTGATCTTACTGTGACGCTGTTTTCTTTCAAGGACCTAAATTCATATTGAAGTGAAAGTTAAATAGTACTAAGGGGATAAGGTATCTTCTTGTTTGATACCATTATCCATTTAAAATGTACCTATCAGTTAAGTTCTATTTCCCACCCACATTAGGTACCCCATGCTTCCTTCCAGCACAATTGTCACCTTATTGAGGATTAGTAAATCAATTAAAAGACTGAGGAATTTTCCCCTTTTGATGGATGATGCTTGATTGATATCCATTTTATTATCATGTTTCTGCAGGATTTGTTTTACCCTGACAATCTGATCCAATGTTATCCAATGTTCGCCAATTACCTCATCTGCACAATGTCAGTTCGGAAAGGATTATATTTGACAGCACTTTGTAAGCAGTTGGAATAAATTAAACACACGCTTTTAATTTTTTATCGCCACATATGGGTACCTGTTAGGCTATATACAGCCTTTAATTAAATTTCATTCTTAGGGTTCCTACGCGTTATGGAAAACCAGAAATTTTAAAATATCTCTTCCAGGCCTGGAAATGTTATGGAATTTCTCATTTTTCCATATCTTCTCCTGGAATTCCTTAGGTTGTCATGGAAATTCCTTTGTCCCCCACAGGTCAATAAATCAGAAGGAATCAGGAGTAAGTCATTAAATGAAATTTCCAAGATATACGAGGAGATTCGTAAGGTGTCTGAATCCCTTTAACCCCATTAATTTTTTTATCAAGCTTCTGTATCGCTCATTAATATAAAACTAGGTTGTATTATTGTCATTTAAAAAAATCTTATTCTTGTTTTGTAATTTACATAACATAAACTATAATGCACAATATGAACAGTGAGTGAAGGGGTATTTAGTGTTCACTTTCTAAACCAACTGATTAATCTGCAAAAGACTTATAAATTAACTTAATTCTAGAAGACACAACATCCAGGCCCCAGCCGTTAATTGATCACTGTGAAAGGGGAAACCCACATTTCACCATTGATAATTTGCAAGTGAGTTTATGTAATGTTTTAATTATTGGAATAACTTGTTGTGTCATGGAATACATTAAATAGTAATAATAAACAGCATGGAAAGGTGCAGGTGTATTGAAGTTGGGAGCTAGCTTTAAATAAAAGAAAATATGTAATAATACGTATTTTGCCACGAGTACTTTTTGTTAGTCCTGGAGGAGGTGTAGAAAATCCTTGAAAAGTTCTTGAAATGCTTTGGAAAAAATGTCATGATTTTGTGTAGGAACCCTGATTCTGTTTTGTCTCCCTTTCTCCAAATTGACACAGCAACAATATTGACTGCGTATAACCCGAATGGGTAGTAAGACGTGGGGCTAATAATAATAATAATAATAATAAACAATATTGACTCTCGATATTGCAGGGGAATGGCTTCTATTCTCCAGTTTGAACAGAAAAGTTTGTGGAGTCATTCGAATACTGGCCTCCCACCTGCTTTTATTAATTCTGCTGAAATTGAATCAATACTGAGGTCTTTATAATTCATTAGTTTCCGTATGGTCGCCTCAACTTCATTGATAGTAAACTCTGGAAACTCGGTTTAGCTATATGTGTTACTGTTTCTTCCACATCTTCCCTATCGTGCACATTCAGTTAATTGTTGAAATATATTTTCCCTCCATTTAAATTACATTTTCCCTCCATCTTAAATATATATTAAATCCATCCATCTTAAATACATTTTACATCCATTTAAAATATACATTTTCCACCCATCTTAAATATAGTTTTCATCCATAATTATTAAATATACATTTTCCATAATTATTAAATATAGTTTTCATCCATAATTATTAAATATACATATTCCATTCATCTTAAATATAGTTTTCATCCATAATTATTAAATATACATTTTCCATAATTATTAAATATATTTTTCACCCATAATTATTAAATATACATAATTCCATTCATCTTAAATATAGTTTTCATCCATAATTATTAAATATACATTTTCCAACAATTTTAAATACATTAAATTTACATCCATATAGAATACTGGTAGGCTACGTTATTGTCTGCAATTAAATTATCATTCTCTTCTTTAACCAAATTTGTTCTCACCTGAAATCCCTTTTTGTGCTCATTGATACCTAAATAGAAACTCTTCATTTTGTTATTCTATCCATTCCTTTAACTGTTTGTTACATTTAATACTCTTAAGGTTTTTTTAAACAAAACTATTTAATATAAAACTCTTGCTTTTGCGGTGATATTGTTATGGCCACTTATGTTAAATTTAACATTGTTTCAATTCACACAAAAATTAAGACCTTTAGATAAATACTAGAATGTATAGTATTTTCTTGTTCAACAGGCACAAGAACAACTGCGCCGCCTTGGGTTGAACAATATAAAAGAGGTAAGCTATGAACAGACCAAACATAAAACTACTGTAGCTGTTGTATGGTTAGTATTTTGCTTTATAAATTGAATTGGTTTATGACCTTGGTCTACATAGGGACTGATTTTCTTGGTGCTACATAATTGACACACACACAACCCAACCCCACCCTTCTAACTAATGTCTTGCAATAGAATTAAAATTCAACCAAGTATGTAATTGAATTAATCTACCTTCTTTATAGTTGTATTGTGTAAGATAATATAGGCCTATACCGTATCAACTTTAACCCTTTGTTTATCTTATATATTTAGCCTATTTAAAAAGGAGAGGATTCCTCAAATTTTTTAATCTGAGCTTATTTTAATGCCATTATGTTGCCTTTTGATGATTTAACCTAACATAATAAATTGTTATAGCTATTTAAATAACACAACTTCATTCAGAGGGGGAATAAAGCCATCGTCCCTAGTCAATCGAGGCATGCGAAAATACCTTTCCTGCTAAAATTAGTAGACCCTCTCACTCTCGGTCATAGGAATCCTCGTGTATTGATACACTCAGCCAATTCAGAAATCAAATATTAAATAACTAAAATAAAATTTATTATGGATTGACATAACTTTCAAACCTTAAATTATGTATTACTATGTTTATTACCAAACCAAGGTTTTATGCGTTAATAAATTTAAATTACCAATAATATATATGACAAGGCGGTACATTTCCAGTCGATAGGTTACCATTGATGACCAAACATTTAAGTCTGGCGGCAATAATTTGGTTTTCTAGAATGTTCTTCAAACACGCCCAAACTATATAGCTCAGATTCTGGTGTCTCAAACCAGCATGTGTAGTGCCTTTTAAAGTGTGTGCATGGCTTGCTGTTAGTTGTGCTGGGTGCGCATGGTGTGACGCGCTACTCTTGCAGTAGACTAGACTGAGGATGACAGGGATATGAAGGTTCAAATATCGGTCGGGTGAACTGAAGGTGATTTTCCGCTATACCTCTGTGCCAATGTGGGTACATTTTTTCTATACATAGCGCTCCTAATTCCTAAAACCATTTGTGTAATCAATACATAACTTGAACAGGTGCTTAAAAAATAAAAGTTCCAAATAAAATGTTCATAGTAAAATTTGCAATCAAAGAAAAATCTTGTATACTAATTTAAAAAGGGATATTTTTTTATATATCTAGTTATTCCAATAAAATAATATTAATATCAACTGTTATAGTATTCTGAAGTAATATATTATTATTTGGTATGTAAAACTTCTTAAATGTAGTCTGTAGTAGAATGACAGCTTGTTTTAATAAATGGTAGAGGATTAATTAATGGTCTAAATCGTCATTAACAATAGATCGGACTGCCGATGACTAGGGGTTTGAGGTTCACGTGTACTGAAAGTGTTTTTAATAAATGGTTTTAAATCATTTTGACCTTCCTCATTTGCATAATTAGTGTACAAATACACACACCTCAAACTGGTAGTGAGTTGTGGTGACAATTTTGTTTTTTTATAAATTATGTATTTTGCTTCTATAAAATTTTAGACCTTTCCAATTGACTGAGCAATAAACTTAGTTAATAACATACCACATGACTACATTATGCAGAGAACCATTTTAAACAAATATTTTGAAAATAGCAAGAAGGCAGCCCACAGAACTTACCTAGCTCCTAGACTAATAGGTAAAAATAAATATTACCATAAGAGAAAAGGAATACTGTACAAGAGTGATGTGCTAAACCTGGTTTGCATGATATGCATTGAACACAGAGAAGTCGCTTACTGGGAATTGTTTGAGAATTACTGCTCCAGGCTCTACTTTATAATATACAGCCTGACACCTTAGCTCGGTCAGTAGCACATCTGTCTATGTAACTCAGGGTTCTGGGTTTGATTTCGGTTGTGGTTGAACTTAACGATTTCTCCTTTCACAGCTTGATGATTGTTTAAGAGTTCAGTTCAGTTTGTAATTTGTGTTGATATTATCAGTTACTACAGAAAATGTTCAAATACTACAGATTAAATAAAATATTGTGTATATAGTACTTAATTATTGTAAAACAATTATTCTTATCCAAGTTTTGCAGATAAATAATTTCTTCCGATTATATACATTAATGGGGATAGAGCTTGACCTGAATTTATTAGTTATTATTCAAAAGTTATTAAGATATAATAAATAGTTCACATTAATAAAAAGAGGTATATTTATATTACATTAGCCTATAAGAAACTTGATGACAAATAACCCAAAACACTTTAATTAAAATGAGTTTTCAATAAAACCTCAACGATAATTAAATTTGGTGTTAAAAAGTTTCAAAGCAAACCATGTGTGCCCCTACTCCCATCTGCAATGCATCATGGGTAAAGGACAGTGCTGGTCAAGTTTTATTTTGAACCTAAAACATGACAGAGAAGAAAGGATCACACATAATTACTACAACAAAAATATTATCAACAGCTCAAATTAATATAATATTTAAACTGGTGTAGTGTGGTGAAAAATTTAGGAAAATGTGATCATCATTCTTTCACAAATAAATTGTGGACATGTTTGGTTTTTTTTTTTTTTTTTT
>CABEEJ010004204.1:16921-56993 GCA_901482245.1 Timema douglasi
GAGGCTACTGGCTAGGCATCAGGTGCTGCAACTAACTCTCTCTGAACCCCTTGGTTAATGGTGAAGTGTAGAAGCAGAAGAGGGGGAGTAGGGGAAATATCCCAGCAGTGACACAGGATTTGAGCTGCAAGCATTGCAATTTGGAGCTGAATTATTGTGTGACTAATATTTTTGTTTTAGTTTCTTCTGTAATATTGCATGTTTACTGTGTATCTAATGACTGAAGAAATGAATACTATAACAAGAATGTATTAAATTTATTAACAATTAATATTTCTTGATTAAGTTCCATTAGCATTTTCTAACAATACATCCAAAGGCAACTAGTAGTAGTTGGATGCTCCAACAAGTTTATAATAATATAAACTCATAGCATTTGCTTCCCATTCAAAGGTAGACATGATTTTAAAATATTATGTTCCTCTAAATTGCTATCAGCACATTTGTAACATTTGCATTTAATTTTTAACTTGATATTTAATTTAAGAAAATGATATTTAACCTTACTCTTTTAATTAGTATAACTATGTGTATATTTACTGCTTATTGACACATATATGAGATTTTGATTTATGCGGTTATCTTCAAGAATTTTTATTATTTTGCTATTTTCTTTTCGGAAATGGTTTGTTCAAGAATAGAAGCATGTTGATTAAGTTATACTTTTTTTTTACATACATACACACCTCTTCTTTGATTTTAACAGTGATCAAATATCAATAAAATTGAAATTTTTCAATATAAAACTGCCAGCTTCATAACAAAAAAAAAAAGAAAATGTAACAATTAATAAACATTGATACATTATCTTAGAAGGAGTGTTGAAAATATTAACATAAAAATTTCACTCCTCCTCGAGAAAACTGATATTTACAAACTTATGATTTTTCCGCAAGACCTGTCCGGTAGCTAGCGTCGTCTACGGTTTCCGTGATCCATCTATTCTTGTTGCCGCGGAAGGATACTTTGGTCGATTGTGAAGCCACGCCACGCCTTTCACCCTCCCCCCCACCATCCCACAAAATAGGTTCTAGACTTGCACTCAACAGGGCCAAGGGCTTTTAATGTATTTCCGTCACACTAGGCTTACTACAGTCCACGAATACAAAACAAAATCAGTAAGTCTATCGTTATAAGTTACATGGAGAATAAACAAAATAAAGGTGATTTTTAACTATGACCATGTCACTTTCTTGAGAAGATTAATTTTCATTTTATATTTTGTTAAATTACCTTTTTGCTAACATGTCTTAAAAATAAATAAGTTTAGGTACATTTTAAGTTATGAAGTGTTCAGAGAAAACATTATTATACATCCCTCTATATGAAACCTCCTACTTCACTATAAATCTTCTACCAATTCCCTCTCCCACCCCCTTCTTCCCGTATAACCCAAGCAGCACCCTTCGTGTTCAAATTCACGATTTGCCACTGATTTTTGGCCATTTACTATCATAATTAGCAAGTCATTTGTAACTGAAATAGTAAATGAAAGTAATACAATAGTGTGAATAATAGAAAAGTCTACAAGTTTAATAATAAACTTTCTACACTCATTATTTACATAAAAATACAACAAATAGAAATACATATAAAATTATCTTAAATTGTTTAAGTTTTATGATCAAAGAACACAAACCTTAACAAATTCCCTTGTATCATTTCTTTAAACCAGTGTTTCCCAAACTTTTTGATTGCAACCCTAAAACTAATATTTCTCTGGCCTGGTGACTCAAAGTGCCATTAAATGTCATTTTGATTGCTTATTATTTTCATATTTGTTTTTATTAAATTAACTTAGTTGAATTAATTAAATAAAAACAAATTATTTCAATAATTCTATATTCAGAAAAAATTTAAAGCACACTTTTTAATAAAAATGTGACTTTGTTACCATGTTTGATATGTGAGCAAAAAATACTATTTCATTGGCTGCCATAATATTATTTTTATATTTACCACTGTAGTAGAAAAAAACACCATTCAAATAGCTACCTGTTCATCACTCTACAAGTTTGGACCTACCACTAGTCCTGTGCACAGTGTTGTGCAGTGTTTAAAGTGTAAAAAAACATTATTAAATAACATGAAACTTAAAAATCCATCTAGTAGTGTGTTTATAAGGCTGAAAAAGACAAAGAAAAAACTATCACATCTTTATCTGAAAGTCTTAAGGATTGGCTATGCCCGACCCGCATTCACAACTAAATTGATTAATTAATTTCATTTTATAACTAATTGCAATACAAATAGCGTGGCTCTTGCTGTAAAGAGATGTTTTTCTTGTAGAAGAAAGGAGGGGAAGAAGACATTATTACCTTACCAAGTGCGCAAGAGACCCCAGTCTCGATCTTCCTTTATCAATCCACCATTATTTTTCCTTTATTTTCTTCCAATATTCTCCTCGCACACATTTGATGTTATTTCCTCCTTCCTCCTCTTTGTTAGTCATCCTGGCAAGGTATTTCTTACAAACCTAATCTCCATCATTCTTCTTGGGACTTTCTCCTTTTTATACCTTCACCCATCTCACTCTTGCCTCCTCTACTATCTCATATACTCCCTGTACTGTTGCCTGAACAATCACTCTCATTATTGGTCTTGTTTCTACTTGTGACATCAAGTATTCTCCTCAAAGACCTTTTATTACAAATATAGGGAGAATATTGTTTTGAAGTGTGCTATTTATTGTGTCATCAGGTGTGCTCTTACATGGACCTCCCGGCTGTGGCAAGACGCTCATAGCCAAGGCGACAGCTCGTGAGGCAGGGACGCGCTTCATCAACCTGGACGTATCCATCCTAACTGACAAGTGGTACGGGGAGAGTCAGAAACTTGCTGCGGCGGTCTTCACGCTGGCCGTCAAGCTTCAACCCTGCACAATATTTATTGATGAAATAGGTAACCTAGGTTTTCTCTCCTGTTTTGTGTCTTGAAGTGCTCGAGAAATTAAAATTTAAAATTATGAGTCCAGGAAAAACATTGGTGAATTAGAAAGTAGGATATCACAGACAAAAAAAAAGGTCTCCAGTCAACTTCTGAAGCATTTGATCATCTGTTCGAAGAAGCTAATGAACGATTGAAGAGAATACAGATTGGCAATTTGAAAGAAGTTAGTGTTGCTAATGGTATGTTGGAGAGTATTCAAAATAAAAGCATGCGTGAAACTGGGCAGCAAAAGCTCAAAGATGTGGAAACTCTTTGTAGGTAAAAGGGGGAAAAAATAGTTTGAACACTGCTTTCTTTGCCAAAAGAAAACCTAAGAATTCTTAATTTATATTTTATTTTAATTGTAAATAATATCAGCAAACATAGCCTGCCTGTCTTTGTCTCTCCACCCATAATTGGGGTAATAGCTGGATTTGATGGACTTGCTTCAAATTTAATATTTTTTGTATTTAGATGTACATGTCTTGAGGTTAAATCATGAATTAAGGGTGGTTTACTAATAACTAGTGTTCTGCGAGTACTCAGATTAAAAGCTTCGAGCTGAACTTGTCACTAAAGCAAGGGACCAAGATCAAATATTGTGTATGCTCGTCATTTTCAAGTTTCCTTTCGATGTACATACAAATCAATTTTTAAACTGCAATAGTAAGTATAGGCTATTTAATTCAAACAATAGTGGCAGTTTCACTTATAATTCATTCGGAAATTTAAAAATATGGTTAAAATCAACATCAAATTCCATATTAATGCTCTAAAACTGCTTTCGACTGATAAACTAATTTAATATCTTTGTCCATTTTGAATTATCCTCAATTTAAGTTGCATTGCATAACATAGCAATGAAAATAAAATATAGCAAAATTATAGATAACTAAATACTTGAATAATCATTATTTTTAGTATTTTTATGAAGCTCTTTTCTAAAATTATAGTTTCAGTTAAAAGAAATTTAGCATAAAGAATAATATTGATTGTTTTTGAACTTGTGTTATTTAAAACTTGTATTAATACAAAACTAGCATGAGCTACAATTTAGCTATAGTATCATGTTAGGAAGGTATAATGATGACAGGGTGAATGAGAATGGTAACGAGTTATTGAGTCTCTGTTTAGAAAAAGGTTTATTTGTGTCACACATTATTTAATCACAAAGATATTCACTTATAAGCTTGGCAAAGGGGTGATCTGCGAACTATGATTGATTGTGGGTTGTATAATGATATACCTAAGTTTAGTAAAAACTACTAGAACTGTGCACAGAGCTGACTGTGGAATGGATCGCTCTCTAGTGATCTCAATAGTTGAATTTGGTAGGAATTTTGTGAGGGAACAGTGCAAGAGTACTAAGCAAGTAAGAGGGAAAGTGTAAGAACATAATATAAAATAATGCTGGGTAATTAACTTTGCAAAAGCATGAATGGAATGTCAAAATAAATGGTAGTGATCTAGGAAGTGCACGGAACAGAATAATAGATGCTGTAACTGAGTGTCCGAAGGATGTTTGTGGCTCTGCAGTGGTGGGAGACTTAGAGAGAGAGAATCTGTGAGAGAAAAGAAGGGAGCATGAAGGGGGAATGATTGTTGTGAAGAGTGAAACAGAACGTAAGGGGTTGTGGAACATATACAAAGAAAGTAGTAAAGGTGCCTAAAGAGAAAATGAGATTAAAATATGTAAAACGAATTCAGAATGAATGATTTTGGAGGAAAACAGACCTGTTCTGGAAGTAAATAAAGAGAATGAAACAAGAAGTTACAGGAAATGCATATGACATTCAGAATGAACGTGGTGAGATGATCTTTGATGAAAACAATATAAAAGAGCGCTGTTTAGAGTATTTTGAGCAGTTGTATGGTGAAAATATAGAGAAATTAGCAGAAAATAGGGAAAATGTTATGATGAGTGAAATAATTAATGCGGCTGAGGTGTTAAAAGCTATGAAAGTTTTAAAGACTGGCAAAGCTGCGTGTGTGTAGATGGGATCACAAACGAAATGCTCAAGTGTGGGGGCGCAGAATTACTTGCCAGATTGTGTGAGTTGCTCAATGTGTGTGCTGAGATTTCGAATGTTCTAAGTGACTGTAATAATGCTGCCATTGTTCCTTTTTACAAAGGCAAAGGCAGTAACAGTGAATTTAAGAATTATAGGGCAGTTAGTTTGTTTTGCAGGCAAAGTTTTTGGGAGAGTTTTACTTGAGAGTACAAGATTTGGGGTGTGCATTGTGGTTTCATGCCAGGTAGAAGTTGCATGAACTGGATATTTGCATTGCAACAAGTGATTGAGAAATGTACGGCAGTAAGGAAGAAAGTTACTTGTTCATTTGTTGATCTGGAGAAAGCCTACGATCGAATGAATGGGAGTATGTTATTAAATGTCCCGAGAGAGTATGCTGTGTGTGCGTGTTCAGTAAAATAAACTAAGGTGGTTTATGATGGAATTATGACGTGTGCTAGGGTTGATGGAGCTTTGAGCGAATGTTTTGTTATTGAACAGGTTGTTAGACAGGTTGTGAAGTCTAATGATAAGTTGCTCGTTAACAAATCATTCAAATTGAATAACTCTTGAGTGAGAGCTGAGGATGTGGGGCTCTCGCTCCGTGAGCAAGCTGTTCACGCAACCATCACATTCTAACTCACAGATCTGATACCAATACAGTTTCTACTACAAGTCCTGTACTATTATGTCTACATAATAAACATATGTATTTCATTTGTACATTTCAGTTAAGAACTTAAATCATTGAATTTAAATATCACACCTAAATATTCCCGCAAGGATTCATCAGGTACCACTACACTTTTCCCCTTCATCCTTTCTTTGTGTCCCTGTGGCACTTTATGTGGGACATCTTCTCTTTGTTTGATGTTTCATTACCTCTCTTCTTTTCACCCCACCTTTCATCCATCTTTGTCTACCTGTTATGGGGTTTTGTTCAATGTTCAGTTTAATTCAGCTTGTCTTGGCTCTCAACACATAGCTTCTACACTTCTCTCGCTGAGCTTAGAGAGTTGTCATCATTATCGTTAATTTGTTTTGAAAGATTGTCCATGACTCATCTGTCATTATTTGTTCATTACTATGAAAAGAATCAACTCTAGATGTCTACTTTTATTACCAGTTTGCAGCTCTGACTACAATATTGAATTAACTATTTTCATTA
The DNA here is from genome assembly GCA_901482245.1 of Timema douglasi. Lineage (NCBI taxonomy): Eukaryota > Metazoa > Arthropoda > Insecta > Phasmatodea > Timematidae > Timema > Timema douglasi. The sequence continues at coordinate 23,030 of CABEEJ010004204.1, forward strand.
ACATAAAAATACATAATTATGGGATTTAGACACTAAAGGCAAACCATTAATGTTATTTATTAAAACTATTTTTAAATAATAAAATTAAAGATTCAAATGCAATAAGCTTTGAATGAGTTACAAATAAATCCTAATTTGTTGTTAAGTTGAAAGAGAAGTGACAGATTTGTAATCTTGGAATGGGAGTTGTTAGAACTAAAGCCGCTTGTTCGCTCACCAAAGTAGATGAAGGGATTAGGAGTGAGCCGGCCTTGTGGTTAACACCATGACTCATTTGAAACTCTTTTGAATGAGCCAGTTTATGTGATCTAGATCACGTCATTGAGCTGGTTTGAGCCATCACTAGTCTTCATGGTTGTTTAATGTACGAGGGCTGCTTGTGAGGACACGGTTGGTGTACAAATGGGCAATGTTAATGTGAGAGTGCTGCTATATGAAGATGATGCCGTATTACTGGCTGAGGACGGAAATGACTTGCAGAAGGCATTAAATCGTTTTAATGTAGCAACAGGCAGAATGGATCTTCGTATAAATGTCTCCAAAACTAAGGGATAGCTTTTCATAAGGACAGATCAGGAAATGATTGTCAGCTTAGTATAAATGGAAAATTGTTAGAACAAGTGAATGGTTTTGTGTATCTGGGCAGAATGTTCTGTAGATGGATGGATGGGTAAATCGATAGACGGGTGAATGCATCTCGGAGAGTAGTTGTATGTATGTGGACTAGTGCAGGGAATGAAGTAGTATTGAAAGAGGCAAAGGTGGCGGTGTATAAAAGTGGGTTCACACCAACATTGTTTTATGGATGTGAAGTGTGGGGTTGTCAGGAGAAACACAAGAGCAAGGTCAATACAGTTGGACTGATATAGCTAAGAAATGTACATGTAACAACTCGTATGGACAGGGTCAGTAATGAAAGAGTGTGGTTTGAAATAGAATCCAATAGGTAAACTTGAAAGAAGAATCTTATGTAGGTTTGGTCATCTTGAGAGGAAAAGTGTGGATCGAGTAATGAAGCAAATATATGAAGGTAGAGTTTGTGGATCAAAAGAAAGGGATATGTCATGTTAAATGTGGCTAAGTATGGTTGATAAATGTGTTTAAAAAAAGAGATATATTGAGAGTTTTAAGAATAAACGTGCACATGTATAACTTGTATGGATGTTGTTGAAGCGAAGGGAGTATGCAAGGACAAAAAAGTGTAGAGAAAGTTAGTGAGGATGTATTAAGCATGGGGTAGTTGTTTTTTGAGCTATATGCACAGTTTATTTCCCACACCGTAAGGGAACAGTGTGTTAAGGTGCTTGTGTATGTGTATGTGTGTGCGTGTGCTTTTTTTGGTAAGTATTGCATACAGGAGCACCATCATTTCAGAACTAGTCATTAAATTATTTTTTTCATAATTTATTTATTCATCCATTAAGCTCATTTGCATCATAATTCACCAATTCTGTTTTTTGTTGTACTTTATAACAATTAATTACACCAATGATAGATCTCTCTCATTTTCACATATTTAAACTATTTTATCTAGTTGAGATCACTATATTTGGCCAATTAATATTTACATTCAAAATATATAGTTCATCTTTAACTTTAGTAATTTTTCGAATCTATTACTAAAGTATAGCAAATAATCTGGAAGTTACATTTAAACTAAAAAAAACCTCCAATTATACACTGGTAATTTTTGTTGTCATGCCAAAATTGTTTAGGGATTAAGTACAAATGATTTTATTCCTTTAGAAGTGCCATCTTTCCTCAAAAGTAAATATATTTTTTCTACACCTTAATGCAGCGATTGCCAACCTTTTTTCATCTCATCAGGGTGTCTACCATCCGGGAAAATCAGGGAAAACGGGAATTTGAAGTGATCGGGAATTTGGTAAATCACAACAAAAATCCGGGAAAATGATATTTTACTCAAAATATGAAATACAATAATCAGCAAATGATAATGTCATTTTTTGTTTGTAGCTGTGTAATATATTTTTAATTCCTAGTAAACAATTTTTATTCAAATTTTAAAGCTTATTATTATTATTATTATTATTATTATTAAAAAATACTAATAGAAAAACGAGGGTGGAGGGAGGGGGGCGGCGAGTTAAAAGGATGTGACATACTTTTTAGTCAGGAATTTTAGGAAATGATCAGGGGAAATCAGGGAAAAGGTCGGGGATTTCATTGGTCAAGTTTAGTAGACACCATGATCTCATTGAACAGGCACTTAAATTGTCAATATACAACTTCACTTTTCTATGGAGAGAGTTTATCATTAAATAAACTAATACCTGATTATGTTTAAACGCTCATTAGTGGAATTTTCATATAAACATTGTAATTTTAAAAAAAATGATCATGGATTTTAAAAGATTTAGTTTTGTTTCTAAAATTTGTTTATGCTTATTTATCTTTCCCCAAACTTCCACTTGCACACTTGATGACCTTTTGCAGCAACCAGTCTGCCGTGGAACACCGGTTGAAATCGGTGCCTTAATGGTTAAAATGTATTTGATTTTAAATATTTAATGAGTCATTGTCATAGTTGAGTCATTCAAGTGTTCATTTTCAAATAATAATTATATATGGCAAGTTGGTCATTTTAGTTTCAGATGTATGTCAAATAGAAAGTTATATCAAAGTTGCACTGATTATTATTTAATTTGTTCATAGATTCATTCTTGCGTACCCGCAACTCTCATGACCACGAGGTGACAGCAATGATGAAAGCTCAGTTCATGTCGTTGTGGGACGGTCTCATCACAGAGTCCACCTGTACCGTGATTGTCATGGGGGCGACTAACCGGCCCCAAGATCTAGACCGGGCCATTCTTCGGCGTATGCCTGCCGCATTTCACATTGGCATGCCGGTAGGTTAGCTCAGGAGCATAAGCATGTGGTAATTCAAAGGTTAGGGGATATTGATGAAAAACTTTTTTCTCTACCATCCATTTCCCCCACCTAGGTTTGGTTCTATCGGGACTCGTCAGGAGGGAGTGTGAAACGCGCAACGTAACTGCCTAAAAGAAGAAACCATAAAACACAAAAGGGAGCGAATGGAAATTTATAAAGAATGATAGGACATTTATATAAGAACACCTAGGGCGGGGAATTGGGCGGTAATGATGGATTTTCTTCAAGAGGCAGCCGTTACCTCTTTGTCCAGTGGCAGCAATGTAAAGTGTGGACTGTGTTTTTATTTTCATTGTAACAGCTCTATTGTGTTTGTTCCTTTTATATGTTTCTATCCACCTTTCCTGCACTTTCTTCCAAATATACAATTACCTCAAAAAGCAAAAAAAGGTTTTCCCTATATAGAAATATTATTTGTGATTATTTAATGGCAATTACATAAACCATAAGAAGTTTCATAAACATCTCAGGTTCCTGGTTGTGCTAAACTGCAGTGGGGCACCAGAAAATTAATTAATACCATGGTGTGACCTGGTGGTCTAGGAGTAGGGTGTCGGACTTCTATGCTGGGGTCCAGGCACGGATTTATCTGATTTCCAAACTCTTCCTTCGCCTCTTACAAGATGTGTATTAATCACAAACTTGTGAATATGTGGAATGCCAGGCCTCTACCGTGGTTTGGATCTCACGTTAAACTGTAGGTCCTCCATTTCACCTCACATTCACCCTACCCTTACACATTAGCGTAAGTGCGTATAACTTGAACGGTTAGTAAGACGCTGTGCTAATAACGATAATGATGATTAATACTATGCACAAAATTCTTCTCATGTTCCACTTTGGTCACAAAGGTCAAAGCTTGGCCAGGCCAGGACTAAACTAAAAATAAATAAATGGTACGGTGCACCGCACAGACTTTCTCTCTTTTCTTAAAATAGAGACATTTACTAAAAACCCCTTTGGATTTGTGGAACAAAGATATATATATATATATATCATTCCAGCACCAAAGAGCATAACAATCAATTTCAAAGTGCTTCATAAAAAACATGTTTGTGTTTATTTATACCTCAAAAACTATTGGTTTTATAAAATTATATTTCCAATAAAAGATCTTGACTTGGGTATTACAACTTTATGACGAGTTATTTCATATCTAAAATAGGTGCAGGGATATGATCAAAATTGGAAATTTACTCTTATAGAAAGTACCCTTCTTGGGAAAACAAGAATAACCATTTTGTTTGTAATTTTAAACAAGACTATAGTATGTTAGAGCGGATTTTGAAAACAAAACCCACCAGATACCAAGTTTTAGCCCAAACGGTAAAGTGGTTTTGATTCAAAGAAAAGATACAGACAGAAATACAGAATCGCGAAAACCACTTTTCGTTTTCAGGTGGTCATGGAACTTCGACATTTATCAAGAGTTAGATTTTTTGACAATCACAATACTTTTCGGTATAGAGAAATTAAAAGTTCCTATTAAATTGGGACTCAGATTCTGATCGTAATGGATTCTCAAATCCTTGAATCCCTCCAATCCTTAAAGATATTTGAGGATTCAAGACTATAATCCTTATAAAAAATGCATTTCATTTTGTCAAGTGAAATTTGTTTTAGGGCGCCAGTACTGCTTTTTGGTGGTTCAGAACCAATTATAATTATTATTATAGGCCGAACTTAACAATCAGACACCAGACCAGTAATTTAATTCTTAACTGAATATATGAATGCCCTAATTAATGAACTATAAGAGAGAATGTTAACATTTAGTTAATATTTCTATTATATTTATATTTCCTCTTATATCACAACTTTTTTGAAGTTTCTGATTCAAATTCGGAGGTGAATTGGAGATTCAGATTCGTGATTTTGGTTTATAAAATAGTGTATTTGATCCAACTCTAATTCTAATGATATTATCTTCTTAGGTTACATTTCAATATTAGATAAATGTATTTTGGTACACACATGGAAAGCCGAAATGAGCTGCTTAGGTGGCCTACAAATTGGCACAACGTTACATAAGTTTGGATTTACATTTACAGACTTGTAGCCATAATTTAAAAATTGAAAGTTTCACAAGCCAAACACAAAATGTATTGACATTTGTATTTTCCTCCTCCCCTGTTTGTCTCCTACTGCCACACTATTCTAGTGCCATAAATGTGTTTGAATTTAATTTATCCAAAATAAAGTTGTTGTAAAGGAGGTAGTTGAACTGAAATAATTAATGATTCCTAGGCAATTTATTTGTAAGGTTCCTCTTGTGGTTCCTTTGAAATAATTGTTAATTTCAGTTATCAATTCTGGTTTTGGTTTGACCCCCTTTTATAAAGTAATGTTTTTTATTTGCCATTTTATTAGAAAACAACAAACTTATTCTAGCAAACACACTCTTGAGTAAAAGCTCAAATGATGTTGTTCAAAACTTATATCTGGGGAGTGTTTGAAATTGTAAACAAAACTGTATACATGTTTATAGGAGGAATATTCTTTAAGGTTAGTTAACTGATGATTTTTTTTAAATAGTTCAAACATTTTGATCCAAACCAAGTATTTGATAAGGTTTTTATAAAATATATATATATTTTAAATAGCGTCGACAATTTTGTTAAAAATTGGCATCTCCACGGTGTCTACTTGTCAGAAAAGTCATGAAAAAATCATTAAATTGAGCAGGTGACAATGAAGTAATGAAATTGAGTGGGTGGTCACGAAACTGTATTTTTTGTTTATTGCTTGGAGTTATGCAGAGTTCCATTTTGAGAGATTCTCGAGGGACAATTGCATTTCAAGAATTTGTGTCAAAAAAATGTCATCAAACGCTAATGTTGTGAAGAGGAAATATTTGCAATTTGGTGAATCTTCTAAAAAACAAGTGAAACCATTTAATCCTAAGGAGGACAAACTTGATCACTTCCTGATGAATTCACTACAAAGTGGGAACCATGACTTAACCCTTTGAGCACCAAGAGAAATGACAACAAACCATTATTAAAAGTACCAAGCTATTTTACTGAAAAATACAAGGTTTTGTTTAAATTTTAATAACTTATTAGTCTTTGAACTTCTTGCATTCAAATTTTTACTTAAACTAACATGCTTGCCAATCCGATTATATAATTATACTTTTTAATTTTTAATTATAATAAAAAAAATCCCTAACCAAGATATTAAAAAAAATTGTTACTGTTTTATTTAACATTCATTTTTAAACATTGAAAATTTAAATAGCTTTAAATATAATAAATCACTGAAAGAACATGATAAAACTGAGTAAATTATAAAATTTACAAAAAATTCCTCCCAATAGTAATCACTAGTATTCTCACCCGCCTTATCAATGTCAGCTGCACTCCCACTTGTTTTGATCTTTCACTTCCACTAGAATATAATCCCTGTTCAGTTTCACTATTTACAAATTCATAATCACTAACAAATTGATCACTCTTGCTTGAGCTATCAATAAATATTGCAAGTATTTCTGTGTCTTGAATCACATTTTCCCTCTCAGTAGCCATGTTTACAAACAAGGCCAAAGATAAAACTCATAAAAGTAGTTTGAACATACGAGAATGCAGTGGAAATAAAATCTACCCCCTCTGTTGACTTAATAACTGAACTAAGCTTAAAAACATGGGATTGCTGTGAGCGATGCTGGCAATTTTAGCAAATATTCTGCGCCTTGCGCTGAGCGATGTTGGCACTCAAAGAGTTAATAAAGTTCTTACAGAAGCTGCTAGGCTTGTTTCATGGCAATACTGATATTGAAAGAGGAGTTTTTGTTAGCAAATCACTCATGATTGAAAACTTAGAAGAAGATGCAGTTGTTGCAGAAAGAACTGAATGTGGACATCACAAAATGCTTCATCAAAAAGAGTAGAAGTCTTATTAAAGAAGAAATCTGATGAAGATACCGTGGCAATCATAAAAGGAGAACATTCCAAGAACTATAAGAAAAGAAAGCTTATAGAAAGGGCAAAAGAAGAAGCTGAAGATCTAGATTGTGAGCTGAGTTAAACACTGAGACTTTCACTGTGAAATTTCAGTCTCAATAAATTTTGTACATTCGTAGTTTTTATATTGCCTTAGTGTGTATTAATAGATGTAATGATAAATATTTCTGAAAATAGTCAAACCCCATCTTAGATGAGAGTTGAACACACAGAATTTGGGGAATGGCATATTGCATGCAAGTCATACATAATTACATTATTCTTGATAATGAGCAAATTTAATGACATAAGAATTACATTCAGCTTTTATCTCAACTAACTTTCATTGAAAAAAAGAGTCATGAATTTAACTGAAGATGTCATGGAAAAGTAATGAAAAAGTCATGAATTTGGTTCATTGGAAATCAGTACACACATTGATCTGGGGTTTATTTTATTTGATAAATAATAATATACCTTATGTTATTTTTCCAAAATAAATTAATTTAAAGGTAACTTACTTATGACAGATTTTGGAAAATGTGAAATTTTTTGAAAATGGTCTCCAAGATTTAGTTCAAAATGGTTATCTGAGAATTGTTTTTCTTAAACAAAAATATGTTTATATTATTAGAATACAAAATTAATGTTTAAAACCATTATTATTTTACTAATACTATTTGATTGTAATTAACAAATAACTAATTTTTTGAAAATTTGAAATTTTAAAAAAATATTTGAACACTTTTGTTTGAAATTTATATATGAATAGTGTTTATTGTGATTAACAAGAGGATCTGGATTATATATATATATTTCCCTGATAAAAACATTCTTAAGGGTAGTTTACTAAAAACCTAATTTTGAAAATTTTGTTCAATCAATAATATTCACTATATGAGAAAATTTGTGCGATTGTGTCTTACCATTTATTTTGCTTTTTTTTAATATATATATTTGGGCCTAAGGAGGTTTTAATTGGTTTTTAATTACCAGTTCCTAAGATACTAATGACTTCTATGTTTCAATGAGGCTCAAAACTCCAAAAATAATAATAATTTATTTGATTTTTCATCTTTACTTTACCTACTGTTTTAATTTGCTTATGAAAATAGTACTTTTTGTCTGTTTGTATTTCTCTTATATATAATATCCAAGAAATTTGGTTTAAAAAGAAAATGTATTGGCACTGGTTTTTCTAGTTAAATAATATTTGGCCATATTTAGATACGATGGCAGAAAATGAAAGTGAAAAACTGACTATTATTTGTACCCTGGAGATTTTTTTTTTAAAAACAAAATTAGTGTGAAATATTCTAATAACTAAGTTTTACTCAGTAGATTGAAAATGTGTTTGACAAAAATTAGAATATCTCAGAAGTCACACCAATGTTCTATCACCAAAAGTGTTAAAGATTGTATCTTTAGGTCCAAAAGTAGAGTTATTTGAGAGTTAATGGGCCAAAATCTATTAGCAGTACTACAAAATTGTCTACTGCTATTTTTAAAGTGGTTAGTTCAATCTGCAAAAATTAACTTTTAACAATTTTATTTATGTTGTTATTCCACTATCCTCTATATTAAATTATAATAAAACATTTTAAAACTAGATAAGATAAAAAACCTGTTGAAAACTCTAAACTGCACATCTGAAATATTTTACTAGATGCCTATCGAGATACATGATAAAAAATATGGTTTATAACCACTCTGGTGTCCGAGTATCTCATAAAGTTATTCCCTCCACTGTTACAGCTCATTTTGTGACCAAGGGAAAGTTTTTAATCAATTCCAACCCACCCCCCAAATGCTCTTTCGGCTTATAAATTATTTTATTCCTTGATTGACATATAGGTATCATTCCTTATTGTGTTTTTATTTGAGCAAACTCTTTGTTTATTTTTATGTTCGACAATTTCTAGAAAATCACACCTCAACACTGATATTGTGAACCAGTCTGTTAATTATCAAGTCAATTAACACACACTACGATTGTACTCTTACGCTAGTTATATTACAAATTTCGACTTGCTGTCTAATAGTTGTATTGTGTATGCTCACCAGAATGTGACTCAACGTCGACAGATATTGCGTCTCATCCTCGAATCTGAGCCTACAGCTGAAGAAGTTGATCTAAACAGGATGTCCAAGATGACAGAGAACTTCTCTGGCTCGGACCTTAGGGAACTTTGTCGTAATGCCTCGGTGTACAGGGTGCGGGATTATATGAGGGTCAGCAATGCCAAGAAGTGAGTACACATTTAACTAAAGTCTGTTCATGACGACTGGCTGGCCCTTTCTGACACTTGGCTGGTTATTAAAAACAGCTTTGGAGATTATTAGTCTTATGAAAATATTTTGTTGTTATTGACATGTGTTGTGAATTACTTTAATTGTAAAGCCAGGAAAACCTATTTGGAAGACTTTTGAAAACAGAGAAAATATTTAGTGCTTTTTGAACTGTCCTTAAAGTTCCAAGTTAGTGTCTTCCACTGAAATAGTATTGATTGTTTCTGGCCTAGGAAACACAAGTTCACTGCACTTGTAAACATGCAAAAACATGGGCTTCTATTTCAAGTTCAATATCAAGGCATGTTTGAAACTAATACTGTATTAAATAATTACATTTATTTTTAGCACAGCTTCTTACTACCCGTTCAGGTTATATGCATAAGTACTAATTACGCTAACTGGTTAAGAATTCGGAAGGTTGAATTTAGAGGAAGAAGTGAACCCGCATTTGTGTGGAGGGAGAGTGGAAAAACATTTAATAAAAACCACCCAACTGAGAATCGAACCTCAATCTCCTTATCCTCGGCAGTCTTAGCTCAACACAAAACTAGCACGTTAACTAACTACATCACCGAGGTGGGTTAATACTGTCTTAAATTTAATATTAAACTTTGGCTCGCTTCGATGGTCTGACGGCCTAAAACTACGGGTAAAAACATGCCCAGCAGGTCGCGGGGAAGGGGAAGATTGCCGTCACGATAAATCAAAAGCATTCAAAGTAATGAGCAATATGCCAAGGATGTCACCCTTGATGCATATTGTGATGTTGATGACAAAACTAACCATTTTGTTTTTTATTGTGGCTTAGAGTGATTGTGGAGGTCTGCTTGGTTGTGATTGGTTGAGCTAGACCACGTGTTCTAAAAGGACCAGTCTGCTCATCAGTCCACAGACCAAGCAGTAGACATACCTTGCATGATTTCACACAGTACATCCTAATTTCTAGTGTTCGCAATAAAATAACAGTTTATAAAGCCATCATCACTCGGTGGCGAAACCTTATTTGTGTGGGGGTGTTAAACACACACCAATAAATATTTTAAAATTGGATGTCTCTAAAAGCTATTTGTAGGAGTCCTCCTCTCCACTTTTTGAAAGAAAATATATGTGTGTGTGTGTGTGTGTGTGTGCGTGCGTGCGTGCGTGCACCATTTAAAGTGAAATTTTTATAATTTGGATACCTCCAGAAGCTATTTGAAGAATTTGGATGGCCCCAGAAGTTATTTTGAGTGTCATTCGTCTGATATTTTTTTTGCACATTTCGATGCCTCGTGTAGCTAAAAGCTAAATTTTCCTCCCCCCTCCGTCTCCACTGTAGCTCCTGTTCGGGGGGGTTTCAGACTGTGACCAGCCAGACTCACTGTGAGGTATGTTTACCTGACATCGACCACAATCTCTACCTTTACCGCGGCCTGCTCTAAGGGGTCACTCTAGTAATAGGCTGGACTGCCGATGATATTAAGATCAAGGTTACAATCCCTTTTGTGTGAACTGAGGCTGCTTTTTCTCAAAGTATGGTATTCAAAATCCCAAGAAGTTAAGTAATAATAACAAGTTAAAGAATGTAGTTCATTAGAGATATTCAAGCTTGGGTTTTTTAATTTAAATATATTCATAATTTTAAAATGTTAAAACTAATATTTGTTTATTTTAAAAGTAAAATAGTCTATTTAAAATGTTACTATTCAAAACAAACATAAAATTTAAATACCACATCTTTAAAATATGAGATTTTAAAACTATATGGAAACTTCTGTTCTTAAAATAAGAATGACAATCATTTTTATAAATAGTAAATACTTTTAGAAGAATTTTTTTTTAATATAGTTTTTAAATTAGAAATAACACTTTATGATTTAAAAATAAGAATTATACTCAAATAAAAATCTAATAAAAAATAACTAAAATGGTAACACTAGTGCCTTTAAAGGCATTAAAATTTCACCAACAATTACAAAAAAATAAATAAAAGTTCATAAACTTGATGTTTTTATGAGCCAATATTTCACTAAAATAAGCCTTCTTAACTTTAATAAACCTATAAGAATATAATAATCACACATGACCACCTCATCTGCTCCAATTTCATTCCTCTATTCACAGTTGCCTTATATAGGCTCTCACTAGAAATTATATTTTTACAAAAAATAAAATGTGTAAATAATATTTCTAGTGGACGATATATATTGGGAGAAGGTACAAGAAATTTGGATAGACACATATAAAAAGAACAAACACAATATGGCTTTTACAATGGGGAAAAAAAACACAATTCACACCTAATATGAAATAGTAAATGCTCTTTTAATTCAAATGTGGTAAGTTTGGTAAAATATTTATTGCAATGTTGATCCTCACTAATTTTAGATATTATACTCTAAGTAAATATTAACTAATACTATTTTTGTTTTTGTAGTTGTACATATTAAAACAAGGTTTAAATTTCTTGAGTTCCAAAACAACCAATATATATTCACAATGTTAAATTTCTTGTAACTGAAATTGTATTATATTTGGAAGAAGGTACAGGAAAGGTGGATAGAAATATATAAAAGGGGGACGAACACAATATGGTTTCCACAATGAAAAGAAGAACACAGTTCACACTTTACACTGCTGCCAATGGACACAGAGGTGATTATAATTATAATTTTATAAAGGGATGATGTAAAAATAATGGTTGTTATATTGTTCACATACATACCTAATCAAGTTGTTTCCTTATGGGGTAGGCAAGAAACATACTCCCTTCTCTTCAACAACGTCCATACACCAAGTCATACCTGCTCTTTTATTCTTTAAACTCTTAATGCATTTTTTCTTTACACATTCATCTACGCATTTTGTCATTTCTTACATGGCCTACCCCTTCCTTTTGATCCACACACTCTACCTTCATATATTTGCTTCATCACTCGATCCACACTCATCCTCTCAACATGCCCAAACCAATGTAAGACTCTTCTGTCGCATTAACCTATTCGATTCCCTTTCAAATCACACTCCTTAAGCACACATTTATTACTGACTGTCCTGACCCGTCATTATCAAAAACTTTCATCTTGGTTTTGGAAACATTTATACGAAGATCCAATCTGCCTGTTGCTACATTAAAACGATTCAATGCCTTCTGCAAGTCACTTCCGTCCTCAGCCAGTAATACGGCATCATCTTCATATAGCAGCACTCTCACATTCACAATGTCCATTTGTACACCAACCGTGTTCTCACAAGCAGCCCTCGTACACATAAGACAACCTTGTCTGTTCAATGTAATATCTAACAAATAAGCTTCTCTTCTAGTCGTCTCTTGGTTTGGGTTGATCCATGGTAGTCAGGGTAGAGCATCAAAAAGAACCCATTGGGGCTAGCTAACTACTGGTGAGAGTGGGGGCACTCAGGCAAACAATATTATTGTAGGTGCTTTAGGTTGAATTAGAGGCTGTATTTATATCTAGTAGATGACATTACAAATGCTATGCCACTTGTATGACTCACAATTTATATTATGTATGAAAAAAGTGCATTGAGCAAAAACATTTAGTAATGAATAAAATGATAAAGTATTAGGAAAAAAGTAGAACACAAAATAATAGAAAAGACACTAACACAGATTTACACACACTTCATTATTTCGATGCTATTAAATCACCTTCCTCAGGAAGTAGTAGTAATTAGACTGAAGAGGATGTTGTCTTCAATAATGCCAACTTTATTGGAAAGGATGAAAACTTCTCTGATGAAGATTAAATTCCCTGAAAGTTTGTAGTTTACTGTGTGGATGGTAGGTGGTGCTGGTGTAGTCTCTGGGTAGAAATTAGCGAATATTTAGGTTGGGTGGTTTTCTAGACTTTGTGATCCATTGATGTGCCAGTTCCCATCTTCTTAACTGAGACATATTACATTGTGTCTTGTGGAGTGATTTTAACACCTTGACAGTGTATTTTTTACCCTCCTCAGTGTATTTTTTACCCTCCTCCATTACCAGCTGTCACCCGATTGAAATGTATATTAATTTTATACTTCAGCAAGTCTCAGATCCAAATTTCTACAAAACGCTCCCCACAAACCACAACCTAACTCGTGAGCACCGCCAAGCCATAGAATCCATCCAAAACAATCAGAACATCCTTATACTACCGGCCGACAAAGATCCACAGCAGTTGTCACGAACAAAGATGATTACATCACAGAAGCGCAGAGACAGATTTCAGACTCATCCACATATAACAAAATAGAGCATGATCCCACTATCGAATTTGCCAACCAGCTCCAAGAACTAATCACTAGAGAGTCCAACCGACAAAACCTTTCTCCAACATGGTCCAAATTCTTCTACCAAAAAACCCCATAATGCCTAAATTCTACATGCTTCCTAAAATTCACAAAGATACCATACCACCACCAGGAAGGCCTATTGTCTCTAGCTGCGGAACACTCACCGAAAGAATTTTAGACTATGTCGACCTACAAATGCGATCATTTGTTACGGGACTACCATCGCACATCATAGACACCAACCATTTCCTTCAAAAACTCAATACCCTTCCGCAACCTTTGCCTCAAAGCACCATACTTGTCACCATCGACGTGGTGTCATTGTATACTAACATTCCTCACGTTCATGGCCTGGCTGCAATATCTCAACAAGCGTCCGATCAATACCACACCTACAACATCATTTATTCTTGATCTCACTAAATTTATACTAGAAAAGAACAACTTCCTATTCATGGATCAGAACTTCATTCAAACCAAAGGCACAACGATGGGTACAAGGATGACACCTTCGTATGCCAATCTGTTCATGGGCAAACTGGAAAAAACCTTTCTTGACCGCCAACTCAACAAACCACTTTGCTGGCTTCGTTTCATCGATGACATATTCATGGTGTGGACAGCGGGCCAAGACAATCTTACCATATTTTTAAATAACTTTAACTCCTTTTCGGCTCTAAAGTTCACCTCAAATCAATCCCACGACCAGGCAACATTTCTCAATGTGGACATTAGGCTGTCAGATGGCCACTTCAAAACATTGGTACATCTTAAACCCACTAATAGACAACAATATCTGCATTTTGGTAGCTGCCACCCATTCAACACTAAAAGATCTATTCCATACAGTCTTGCCATACGGGCTCACCGCATCTCCTCCGATCCAGAAAGTCATTCAAACCCACCTGGAAAACCTTCAAAAAGCCTTTACAGAGAGGGGATACCCTAAACCTCTCATTAATAACCTACTTCGACTAGCTGAAGCTTCACAATCACCCAAACCTAAAAAACCCGATACTATACCTCTGGTGACTAAGTACTACCCAGGCCTACAAAAGATAAATAAAATATTAGCTTCGGGTTTTCACATATTGGAAGCATCCAGCCGCACCAAATAAACTCGTAACTGAAAATGACACAACCTTCATTCAACCACAACAAGGCTCTCAACCTTGCAACAAAACAGCTTGCAAAACCTGCCGAATACATCATCCAGCAACCACTTTCTCTAGCAACATCACCAACTCCATCTATACTATCAAAGACAGTCACACATGTGAGTCCAGTAACCTAGTTTACCAACAAGAATGCCAACAAAGTACTGCACAATATGTTGACCTCACCACTGAGACTTTGTGAATGAATGGACACCGCCATGACACCAAAATTAAGAATCCAGAAAAACCAGTTTCAGCACAAACCTCCAATCATAGCCTCAACTTTGAAGACTGCTACACTGTCAAGGTGTTAAAATCCACTCCACAAGACACAATGTAATATGTCTCAGTTAAGAAGATGGGAACTGGCACATCAATGGATCACAAAGTCTAGAAAACCACCCAACCTAAATATTCGCTAATTTCTACCCAGAGACTACACCAGCACCACCTACCATCCACACAGTAAACTACAAACTTTCAGGGAATTTAATCTTCATCAGAGAAGTTTTCATCCTTTCCAATAAAGTTGGCATCATTGAAGACAACAAACATCCTCTTCAGTCTAATTACTACTACTTCCTGAGGAAGGTGCTTTAATAGCATCGAAATATTGAAGTGTGTGTAAATTTGTGTTAGTGTCTTTTCTTTTATTTGTGTTCTACTTTTTTCCTAATACTCTATCACAATTTATATTGTAATACATATTAACAAAACAGGCTACGTTAGACTTTAATACATTATCTTGAGTCTATAAGTTTCCTCTAAAATGATTTATCCACATGTGTTAGTTCCCCGTGGTGGACCCTTTTTTCTCCACTTTGATTATGGTTTGGGCTACTTACAATTAACATAAAACCACACACTTTCTTATATTTTATGTTCTTTATTTTATTATATTTTTACATTTTAGCAGAATTATTTATTAATGACAAATAAAGATTAAATTAAGCCTAAAAAAGACTAACACATAGTAGATGTGAAGGCTCTTTATTACATTACACCTAACTGAGTGGATAACAATAATATACCATAAGTAGGGTATTCTCAGTATCTTGATGATGAAAACATAATATTTAGTAAACTTAAGTGAGGGGGAGGAATTATGTAAAATGAAATATAAACTGTTTATAAATCTTCTTGCATATTATAACTGCTGGGCACTCGCAAGCCTATTACATCAATAATGAATTTATTTTGTGTTTAAAGAATATAATTAAATTAACAAAATAAATAATGGAAAACAGATATATAAATAGATGAAATAGTCGATGGCTAAAAGATTTTAAAAAAACCTGACCACTTTACAAAAACCATTCTCTCAAAGCTCCATCCACTCTAACACACACCTGACTTCCATCATACCCCTCCATAATGCATTTACAAACCATGCAACCACACCATATTCCTTAACGCACACAGATAACATTTCATGAAAATAAAACTCTACAAAGTAACATTCCAAACGCATGCTGGCGGGCTAACACTGTTACAGAAGTAGAGTAATGGAGGGGGCTGGCGGAGATCTTGCAACGCAGCGCTACTACCCCTCCCATCTCACCCCCACACATACAGTACAGTATTTAGATAATTTGCAAGTATTAGGTAGAGGCACCTTTTTAGCATCAATTATTTGTAAAAATAGCATTTTGGTTTTGAAAAATCGTGTTTTGTAGCATTTATATTTTTTTAAATTAGCATTATGTAGCAAAGTGACAAGCATATAGGTCAAGTCATATAAAGACAACCTTCGTTTTCAGATACCGGTGTGCAGCAGGGTGATCTAGTTTTTGTAGAGAAAATTCATAAAAGCATTTTTTTAGGTACATTTAATATTTTGGTTGTAACAAAGGAGTTACATTCGGGGGTAGAAAAATAGCTTTTACTTCTCTACAAACAAGTTTGTCATCTTATGGGTGCTGTGGAACATCGTCAACCACAAGCAAAGCCTGGGGTGGTACATCAATTTCTTGGCCGAATTTTTTTTACAGAGGGTACAAATTTGAGTTTTAAATCATTCCTTAAAAAGATGACTGTTCACCCATGCCTTGGTTTGATGTCCATAGAACACAGGAAGCGAATTCATATTAGTATTTTTAAAGTGGTTAGGTTTTTTTTATTTGCCAATAACCATAGGTGGCAACTTATGTGTTTGGCTGCATTGCTACCTGCTAAAAGTGTTATACGTTCCTTATACATTATGCACTCAACATAGTTCCTTTCTGCTTATGTTGAGAAAACCATAGAAGAAGTGCTTCATCAATTCTGACAAAACTGTTATATTTTTCTTCCAGTCCTTTTTACTGTTGCACTTTCTCCCTTCACTCGTAGCTTATCTTTAAGAGTACTTACTGGCCATTTCTACAGCCAATAACAAAAGAAACTGTTTTAGATAAAACACATATAACGGTTCACTTTAACAACTAACCCAAAAATAAGATTGTGGGTCCTCCTTCCATTCACGCATGACAACAGACAACTGGGTGGGGTAACCGACCTTGGTCCAGTGTACACTCACTGACGCACAGAACAACAACATTGTATGCTGTGGCCCTAGCTATGATATACTACAGCTATTAGTTTATTGTTAGTTTAGTATATTTGTTCAGATAATACCAACATCAGCAAATGCAAAGAGATCTCGGTCCCAATTAGGTTGGGTTGGCAGGGTGTAAATATAAATATCTGCCAATTTATTGTTGTCTTTCTTAATATTAAAAAAGAATATTTATGAACATCTAAAACATGTTTAGCTGTGAACATGTAGAATTGGTGTGAAGGGTGTATTTAGAAATGGAGAAAGACGTTTGTTGGTTTTTTACCTCAAATTACTATACATTGTTTCTGCATTGTTTTCATTCTTTGAATTGTAATAAGAAATATTCTTTAACAGTTTAAATCTAGAAGTTATGATTTTAAAATGAGGCCTGTATAGAAACAAAGATATTTGTCAAAGTAAATATGATAATCTAGTTTTAGGTCATTCATTTTAGAATGAATGTAATATATAATGTAATGTATATAATAACTCTTGTTTTCTAGACCAGAAGGAGACATTATTTCTACAGACACCGTATCAGACGACGATGAATTCCATGATGCTCTGCGACCAATTACAATGGAGGACCTTGTTATTTCTGTAAACAAGATGAAAGAATCAAAAGTTCGCACAGGGTCATTATTTATGACCCCATTAGATATGGATTAGGTTTATTTGGTTATTTTAATATGTGAGATTACAATGTGTTATTGTGTGATACCAAAAAATGCCGTAAAAGTGCTGTGTAAATATATTTTGTACAATTGATACTAAAATATCACGTACTTGGATTAAAATAAAAAAGTTTTTTTTAATATGTTGTAGTATTTTGATAATTTGTTAATACATCAAGCACAATATGATTGTTAATTAATCGAAATAAAACCTGATAGGACAGTTAAAAATGTACTACTTAATAATATGTGTACACAGTTCCAGAAATCAGGTTAAATTTTAACTGTTCTCATTGTACACGCTGACTGGTTTGATTTTATGTGCACATGTACACACAGCTACTCTTAAAAGAAGCAGTTTTACCTTGACTGATTACATTATGGCCTTGCTATACAAGCCGCATTGTGGTGTTTTCCGTCAGGGTAAGACTGCCGCTATATACAAGCTTGTGTTAGAGACGGTGCTGGTGTTATTTTCTGATAAAAATGTATCCTTACAACCAATTAAAGTATGGCATGATTGTTGATATTTACTCATGGAGTTTTTTTTATCTATCGTCTTTAGTAATACTTAACTCTGTGTCTTTAATACAATAACATAAAATGAATTTTGCTTTGCTGTTAAAACATCAAAATAAAAACTAATTAGAAAAAACTTGTTTACTGGATATTGAATGTAAGAGAGACTAGGAAAGTGCAGGCCATGGGAATTAAGTTTGTTAGGAGCATGTTAGCTGTCAGGAGGAGAGACAAGATCAGGAATGAAGTTACCCAGGAAAGAGTGGGGGTACAGGAGTACATGAGATAGTGGAGGAAGCAAGACTGAGATGGTATGGGCATGTAATGAGGATGAAACAAGAGAGAGATGAAATATGTGACCCGCCCAAAGGCTGGAAACAGTTGATAATGATGATTTATTTATTGACCATGGGTACTAACCCTTTTCTCATTGTATGGATGCAAGCTTGGTTTATTTCATTCGAGTTGAATATTTCTAAAAGTTTCCAAGTTTGAGAATTGTGTATTCATAATTTTAAAATATTGGAAAGTATATTAAAACACATGTTCTTAAAAGATGGATCGCATTTATTTTTTTAAACAGTTAGAAATAACATTTATAAAACACAATTTAAAAATAAGAACAACACTCAAATAAAAATCTAATTAAAAATAATTAAAATGGTTTCAACACTCATGTCTTTAAGGACATTAAAATTATGCTAACAATTATAAAATAGTCAATAAAATTAATAATTGCACGATGGCTTGGAAATTTATAAGACAGTGTACAGTAAGTGATAGTAAAGGAAGCCAACCTGAAAGAATAGTTACCGTATTGGCCCGAAAATAAGCCGCATTTTTTTTTCCAAGAAACAGCTCTCATAAAACTCAAATGCGGCCTATAGTATAGTTTACCATTTTGATTGTTCTAAATAAAATACACAAACTTTGTTATTGTCAGATGAACTTAACTAATTTCCCCGTCACTATTCCTAATATTTTTCCAAGAGGTTTACGTGGTTTGTCATGGCAATACAAGTAAATAACTTCAATCAAGTATAATTCAAAATGGACGAAAATATTGAATAAATTTACTGGGTGAAAGTGGTTCTAAATTTCTAATATGTTCTTAGTGTGAAAATTGAAACTAATTTTTAACAATGTGTTAAGTAACTGAATGATTTATAAGTGGAAATGCTGATATTATCTCAATTAAATAGATAATGCTTGCCTTTGCGTTTTAAAAATAGATAATTAAGTACATTAAGTAGGAGCTTGAAAATGACGAACCTACAAAACTTTCAACCACGATTTCAAGATTAAGCGACAAGTTCGTAATACGAGTGCTCACAAAGCCTTAATGGCATTTATTTATACCTACAAATTGATTATCTTTTAATTAATATAATGTCCAAAGTCTCAATTGAGCAGAAAATAAGGAATTATGAATGCCTGGAAAAAAAACTGCAAAAGTGTCGGTATTATTTCTATGATTAGGAATTTTAAATTATTAATAACCTTAATAGATAATGCTCAACTTGAGAAGTGGTAATGTCTCAAGTAGAGGATGGTGATAACCTCCTATGTGTCAGCCCATTTATCCTCGAAAGAATGATAAATGGAGCAGCTGAATAACATGATGGCACAATCATAATTCAGACCATGAATGACATTCAGTCTTGCAACTTAATGGCTTTATCTGAAATATTGTTGCAAAATTTGGCTCATATAAAGGTGAAGGTGAAGACACACAGGTTCCTCAATCTTTTTGCAAGGGAGTGGTCACTTGCTATGACCTTGACTGTGTGAACATTGAGTAAATCTGTGAGGATACTGCATCTCAACATGTCACCAAAGTCAAATGAATAACGATAAAAAAAGAATGGATAGTAAATATATATATATATCCTCACCCTTGCGACTCCTACCCTTCCAAGCGCAGTCTGAGCAGATTTCCACAAGCTCAGGGTCTGGCCGTATGTCCCTAACCTTCTGCGCTGTTTTCAGTGCCAGGAGTTTGGACATATGAAGCTGTGATGCCGTGGTAAGCCAACCTGTGCAGATTTCGGACTCGCTACACTGTGTGAGTCTACTAAGTTCTTTGTCAACCACAAGGGTCCACACTCTGCCTGGTCTCAGAACTGTTCTAAATCGAAGGTAGTGAAAAAAGTAATGGAGATTCTAATTGAAAAGAAGATATATTATGCCCAGGCACATAAAGAATATGTAACCAGTCAAGCTCCTGTATTTCAGACATCTTATAATCACATTGTTAGCCGGAACATAAATTGCCCTAACTACCAATGCGCAGTCAATTTTGGGAAAAGATCTTCATAACTCGTGCCACTGGTCTTTGTTTGAGACAATAATAGTCATACCACCCGCTTGCCACTCAACAGAACAAATTTTAAAGCATAATTTAATAATACTGAGCAATCGTTAAGCTATCAAAATTTTCTCTGAACAAGATTTATAACTTCCATACAAATTTTTTTCGCCTTGTCAGCGAGACTATCGAGACCATCCTCAAGGACATCAATCAAGTGTTAAGCACCAGCTGACAATTGTCTAATGCAGCAGCGTGACTTCTTTGGTCATTGATTGAATAATAGGTACAACTTAAGAGGACTAAACACCCTAATTTATATGATCAAAATTTTGTAAGGAGGGGCAAGAAAGTGGAAATCTCCTTTCCCTTGACGCTGTTGCTGTTTAGTAGATAGGTGGGAGTCGATCTCGTGGCCAGAGGAGTTGACTGGTGGGGAACTGTGGGTACTTGCGCGAGGCCTTCCTTCTCTCTCTCCCAGCCTACACCAAACTTGAAGGCTCAGTTGAACTTTCCACTTGACCACACCATCACCATAAGTCTGTGTATGTAACCAAAATGTAGGTCACATAAGCTGGAGCATGGTAAGT
The DNA here is from genome assembly GCA_901482245.1 of Timema douglasi. NCBI lineage: Eukaryota > Metazoa > Arthropoda > Insecta > Phasmatodea > Timematidae > Timema > Timema douglasi. The sequence continues at coordinate 44,244 of CABEEJ010004204.1, forward strand.
TGAAACAAATTGTTGGTAGTGTTTTTTTGGAACAGTGAATAAAATTAATGTATAATCCATTATTGGTTTTCAGCCTGTCACATCGTTGTCCACACTACTCCCAAATCCACTTGTGTAGTTGATGCGAGAGCAAGTTTTTAAAATCAATTTGTTGAATACCTGGATTACCTTCTGCTGGATTCTGGCAGGGCTATTGTGAGCGTATATTCGTAATATTGGCGAAGGGGTTGCTATGTTTATTGTAGGAATACTATTGTTGTTATTTGTTGAGGATCTTGAAATTGTGGTTCGGATAGGTCGTATTGCGCGCCTCCTGTCAATGCAACCTATCCGAACCCTCGAAGGTTGCGCTTGTAAAATAGTTTTCAGTGACCTTGGGGTACCTAAAGACTGCAGGTCCTGGAACGCTGGAAGAGTTCGTCCAGAGGTTCTCTAAAGTCCTGCATGCCTCGCAGGGATCCGTCTGGAGACATCAGATCCTTGAACGCTGGAGACAGCGTGTTCTGAGGTATACTGCAGTCCTGCAGGTCCCGGAGGAAATCCATGACTTGGTATCTTTGGGGCTGTGTGTCTCCGGCGGAGAGCCAAGGGCCACGGTGGTAAGTGGCAGCAGGTTATTTGAAGGTCTTCGCCGTATTACGTCATTCAGATAGGCGACCATCGCCTCTATCAGGTTTTCAGCCAATCTCATGCTTTCTTTGGCTTCAGCTATTTGTGCGGCCTGTTGAACAGCCGTGAGGCCATCGGCGCTCCACCAGGTCTCATCTAAGCAATTAGACTAGGTTTTAATAAAGTGTTTACCAATTACCCGCCTCGGTGGCGTAGTTGGCTAACGCGCGAGTCGTGTTGAGCTCGACCGCTGAGGGTGGGGAGATTGAGGTTCGAATCTCGGTCGGGTGAACTGGGGGTGGTTTTTCCTAAATGGTTTTCCACTCTGCCTCCACGCAAATGTGGATTCACTTCCTCTAATTAAACCTCCCCAATTCCTAATCCATTAGAGTACTTAGTGCTTAAAGCATATAAAACGAACGGGTTGTAAGACGCGGTGCTAAATATTATTATTATTGTTTACCAATGATAAAGCGTTATTAAAGTGTGTAAGGTACTCTAAATGTGCATGAACACACAGCGCATCATGCTAAGAGTAAAAAAAACCCAAACTCCCTCCCAAAGGTTCTTCGTGTCAATGAAAAGCAGGCAACTATTATAAATACAATCACTAAAAATCTCGGATCTTAGGCACACATAATAGTTATTGGTTGTTGTTCTTTGCGTCAAACCCGAGACTCATGTTAGAGAAAAAATAAGTATCGTTCATGAATATATATTTAAAGTGTAGGCAAGAAATTAGCCAAGACATTAAACAATATTTTTAAAACAAGAAGTTCGGATTTCAGGCACACATATCAGTAAATGTTTTCTTGCTTCAAATCCGAAACCCTTGACCCATGCTAGAGAAAATGATAGTCGCCTATGAATATATATATTTGAAGTGTAGTTAAGAAATTAGCCAAGATATTAAAGAATATTTGTCAGACAGGGAATCAAACCAGGACTCCCTCTCATCGGTAGATCGCTATATTAAGAGTACAACCCTTAAAGCCTTTAAACATCAGCACCGGTTTTCCGCTCTGATAGTTTTGCTTAAAAAAAACATGTCTAATGGAGAAGGTTTATTACGACACCGGGCTATAAGCAGTGTAGCCAACTGGGGCAGCTCGTATGTGTGTAGATTTTCTGTAAATTCTACCTTCATTAGGCGTGTAAACCAATCATACAAATAGTAAGATGTGCTACCAGACACTTTTTAATTATATTTATATTCATATTATCCTAGTAAGGGGAAAGTACATATTACATTAAACACTTATTTCACTTTTTTACATATTTAATTTCATATCCAATATTTTTACTAAAGCCTATATTATATAATAGGATTACTTCATTTATCCTTCTTTTTTATATGTGGTATCCATTATACTTTCCTAATATATAACTCAATTTCTATCCAGTATTTTTCCACCTTTTCATTTTTTAATACTCTCATTAAGCTTGTCCCTTACATAAATTACTTTTTAATTAGATGCTTCGGACTAGATTTAATTTAGAGAATATTTCAAATGTTTTGATAAATTCCATAAATATATATATATATATATATATATATATATATATATTTATATATATATATATATAAAATAAAGATATGAGAAATTAAATAAGACTAATAGTCACATATAAATAACGGCGATGCTTTACAAACTCGTTAACCTAAGACTTTTAACATATAGCTGCATTCGGTACCAAGGTATACTATCGAATACACATATCTTAGAAAGTGCCTGTTTAAAAGAATATACAAATTAAAATTAAATTAAGCTCTTCTAATCTAAGTACCAGAACACATCACATGGTAATTAAATCAGATAGATAATGTCTGATAATCGCTTAGATCAACATTTTTTTGAATCAAACATGGCTTAGGATTAGATTAAGCGAATGTTATTCAATTGTAGTATTTCATAAAAAAAAAGTATTATATAATAAATTATAATTTTTCTGTGTATTTTATCAGTGTCTTCTGAAACTTGTTTACATAACAGTTAATGTCAAGATGTATAAAAAATTGTGCTATTTGTTGGGCGCCAATCCTAGGATCTATAAGAAAAATAGTAATAATAATAATAATAAACATTTACCTTGGTTAATTCAGACAGTGGCACGGTGACTCTCAATATTCGAGACCACTGGGGAATACTTAAAATATAACATGAGCAATTTAAATAAAAATGGATTGGTTGAAATATAATGTAATTTAGACTGCAATAAAAATAAATGTATAATATAACAATTATTGGAACTTTTGTTGGTTTATAATTGTTTACTTTTTTACCACATCCCAATCCTACCTATGGAATTCCGGATAGTTATAATTCTAATTTGACAAAATAAAATAGTATTGTTGAGACTAAAGAAGGAGAGAGAGAGAAAAAAAATCAATAAAAACATTATTTAGAGATAAAATGAAATCTTAATTAATTCTCTAAATTAGATAGTCTTTCTGAAAGTTCCTACATGAATTCTGATATTTGATAAAAGAAAAAAATCTTAATCATATGGCTTTAAAGTTGAAGAGTTGGCTTGAACTCACCCATGAATTAGTCCATGCTGAAACAACACCAACTTCAGAAATTTGTTTCACTTTATTAATGTTAACTCATCCACAATTCTAAAAAAAAAAAACAGTCTAGCTCTTGCACATCTACTTAGCCTTCCATTTGCAACTCGCACTTCACTTTACAATCATTAATTTGAAGAAGACCCAGTCTCCTACAGAAAGTCTTCCAAAATCAAATTTAAAAACAAAAGATAAAATGTTGGCTATGGACTAGGGGTAAAAATCAATACAATGCAAATTTAAGATAAAGATTCAACTGTATGATAGATAATGAATGTGAACAGTGTTTTCTTAAAGAATTAAATGTTTATTTCTATCTGTCAGAATTGAAAATCGCACTAGTTTGGAGTTATTTATATCTTGCCTTGTTTCCTTTTTTTCTTCTTTTACAATCACGAGACCCACCACTCACTTGTTTGACAGATCTGCGCATGCGTTGAAATCAATCATGGCCGGCATTGAAACATAAATAAGAGTCAACAAACTTCTTAGAAGGATAATTAATATGTTTAATAAAAGGTAAGTGTTCTTCCTTGAGTCAAAATTCCTTATTTAAATTATTTAAAACAGTGTCATACGTTGTTCATTCAGTCCTTTTATTTTATTAAATGGATGTAAATAGTATTATTTGTCAGGCCGGCAATACAGCGCCCAAAATTTGAAGTGCTTAATTTCAAACGAAAATAAATTGGAAACTATTCACAAAAATTAGAAAAATATAGATAAAACATAGTAGGGTGGCAACTAACGTCACACAATGCACATAGATTTATAGACGGAATTTAAAAAAAATCAGCGTTTTTATCAGTCACAAATTTAACATGGGCAAATAAGCATCCAACTTAAATTAAATAGCTGAATCAACCATATAATGTCCGATAATCAGTTAGATCAAAGTGGGTTTATGAATAGATTAAACAAATGTTAGCTTTTAGAACAGTCACAAATTTAACCCTGGCAAATATACATCCAATTTAAAATTAAATCGCTCTCTTTTTAAGCTATGTAACAGAATGGCTTAATAAAAACAGAAGAGAATTGAAATACCTGATGTCGACGTTGTTGAATGTTCCATTGTCTTGATTAGTCACTCGCTCTGTAGCAAATTTTCACACGAAGAAGAAGACAGGGCTACTCTAAAATCACCCCCCATATATATGAACCAAAACCCCTTTCACCAGAGAACCATCGAGCCATCCTTAATAATTTAGATCGAAATATAATCGGACAAATACTAATGGTCTCATCATTGATGGTGTAATATTAATTTTCAGCCACGATTATTGTTTTAAATTGGCTTGATACAATTGAAATTAAAAAACTTTTAATAACGATAAATATTATGGCATATTGTCTTTTTGGATATTCAAAATTAAACTATTATATTAGGTGATCCTTAATGAAGGCACTCCGGAAAATAATTATTTAATATACAGCCAATCTGATGATGAGACATAAATTTATAAAGGAATAAGAACATCACAGGATACTACGGGTTAACTAGATAAATAAATGGTGACGGAAGAAGTTGGGGTTCGAATCCATGTCGCGCATGTGTACTGAGGCTGGTTTCCTCCCTTATCGTCCACGGTTTGTGCCCCAGACGGGTAGTAAGAAGACACATTTCGTTTTATACTATCATACTGATGTGTGTACATTTACCCCCCTCCTTATTCCACTATACAAAATATGTCTCTATGGTTTTCCTGTTTCACTCCTGACCTCCCTGACGAGTAGTAAGACTCAGTTCTAAATATCGATAAGCTTAGCTTCGTGGCTATTAGCAGAGAGATAGGGGAAGGGTTAGATTCCCTTCCTCCTAGTGTTCGGTTGTCAATGACGCGCAAATGTGGGTACACATCTCGCCCTGTGACATAAGGAGATAGGCGTTCAAGTCCCTTAGAGGGCAACAAACGCTAATTACTTCACATTTCAATCACTGGCAAATGCTGTTACAAATTTCGTCTGGTCAAAATCAGCTCTTATCTCACGCTTGCCTGAAGAGCTTAGTTTGAATCCCTGTCATGAGTGTGTACTGAGGCCGATTTCCTCCCTCATCGTCCACGTTTTGTGCCCCAGACGGGTACAAGTTGGGATGTTCAATTTTTGCTTGCGCACTCGTAAAAACATAAACATGTGATTTAGTTTATCGAGCAGGTGAAGCGAGTTCTCAGTTTTAACTCCACCGATCTGCATTAGTTTTTCTGTCTGTGCTGGATATGTCTCAAAATAACTTTTGAACGCATCAACCTATTTAAATCAACTACGCTAATGTGGTAGGGATGAGGAAGGTTGAGTTTGGAGGAAGCGTGACCGTATTTGCGTGGAGGACGAGTGGGAAACTAATTAGGAAATACACCCTCGGTACACCTGACCGGAATTCGAACCACAATCTCCCCGTCATTGGAAGTTCTAGTCTATTGCGAAAATTACGCCTTAGACCATACGGTCACCGAATTGGGTTTGTATATATTAAAGTAGTAAAAAAAAAGTTGATGTAATTTACTTAAATACCGTCTCTATAGATGAGGATATTTTGGTTATTCGTTAAAATATCCTGTAGAAATATTTCTGGAAGCATTAAAGGTGGGTGTCCCTTATATGGCCATGCTAAGCTGTGAGAATTTTTTTAGCCGCCATTTTGAAGGGGTAGATCGAAGTTCGTGTCCTGGTCGGGTGTATTGATACCTGTTATCCACTCTTCCTCCACGTAAATGCGGATACACTTTCTCTAAATAAATATTTCCAAATACCTAAGATCGTGAGCATAATTAGTATAAATGTGTCTTAACTGTTCGGTCGTGCAAATGCGCGTGCATTTAACAGCGTAAGACGCGTTAAAGTCATTAGATATGCTAAAAAACTCCTTCGGATCTAAAGTTATGGCCTGATGTACCCTGCAAAAGATAGCGGGTTAAAATCCAGGTTAATACATGCGAAAGAGGACCTCGCAAGGCAGCACTATTAAACAACTCGTGAATACCCCCGGTTTTTAAGAGGTCTAAGCCACTTAATTACAAGGATATTTGAGACGGAAATATACCAAAATGTCAATGCTCCAAAAGTCGTTTGTATCAGAAACACACGGTTGCAACATAACAATTTCCCCATTCTGTTTCCAAAGTAAACGTTTAATATTTCAAATAAATTTAAATAGAAAAAATATACTTGTAAATAATATTCATGTGTGACTTTATAAAAGGCAAAACCCATCCATTATAAATGGCTATCATGTTATTGCTTTGGCTACATATAAGTTAATGCATTACTAAATATTAAATCAACGTGATAAAAAAACTCGCTTCAGAGGTCGAATAGTATAAGGCGTCCCTCTAGAGATAGACTGGTATGACCATGCTGGTGAAGATCAAGGTTCAAATATCGGTTGAGTAAACTGGGGTAGTTTTTCACTCTACCTCTACGCAAATACGGGTTCAAACGTCCCAATTCCTAGTCCATTAGCGTCAATAGTACTTAAGCGTATTATAACCCGAACGTTTAGTAAGACGCGGTACTAATAAAGAGTAATATTAGCTTCGGTCGCCGCATGGTCTAACGCTCTACTCTCGCATTAGGTTATAGACTGCTGATGACGGGGGAGATTGAGGTTCTAATCTCGGCCGGGTGTACTGAGGGAGGTAGTTTGAGCGCATACCTGCACTTGGAAGGTTTTGTTTATGATTTCCCCCTCTCATCTTTTATACATCGGTGATCGCGGGGCTACAAGTCGTCAGGCTCACACTAGATTAACTTGACGGGGGGGATAAGTGTAGTAAAGCCCGAACTGGTATTAAAAAAAACGCTTTGGAAAAAACAACTGATTATATGTAGATTCCAATTTTTTATACAAAGAGACTTTTTAGATAATATAAAAAATTTTCAACAAATATTTATATAATAGCACTACAGTATCGTTGATATTTTTAGGTATTAATAGTATATCAAAATAGGTTGCTGCACATCATTTGTCTTGACGTGTGAATACGTGAAATTAAATCTAGTGGCTTTCTAGTTGTTCCTATGAAAATAGGACTGTAGTTCGGTGAGACAGTACTCAGCTGTCATGTTAAACTCTAGGATTCGGTTTGAATCTCGTAGGGGTGCAGTGGGAATAAATTTAGATATTGAGATTTTCGATCTTATTTTCTCTCTTGCCGTTCGTCTGTGCTATCCGCATATTTATATTAATGGAACAGGAATCTACAATAATAAAAGGAAGTGTTTGTCTGTGCGTGTGTGTGTGTGTGTGTGTGTGTGTGTGTGTGTGTGTGTGTGCGATGCCCAGCCAAATCTATTGCACGCAGAGGTATTAAATTTTTAACATATGTGTACGGGAGGGGCTCTGAATGCACCTCGGAGCCGGATTTTTAATTAGCTTTTTAATTAGGATATTTTTAACACAATACCACAATCGGTCAAGAGCAACGCCATGTGGGATTGCTAGTTTTTAATAATTTAAAAGATAAGTGTGTCCTCATTCGCGTCAAGGTAAATAATGAAACCATCAATTCATCCGACCATATTTGAACCCATCACTGGCAAAAACATAGACTAGGTCTTTGGGTAGCAAACTACTATCACAATACTTTTTATACATTCATCGATGGTCGTATGGTCTAGGGCAATGATTGATGTTTGAAGAAAATGCGGGTACACATTCTACCTGGTCTAGAAAAATCTGGTCAACCAGCAAAGCCCCTTTTAAAATGGTGGGGTGCAGGAAGTACTACATTCTAAATATATCGAAGTTCTAATCCAGGTGTGCACGCCGTCTAAATGTCAGGCTCATCTAATTCTGCTAGGGTCGGAAATAGAATCCCCCAGTGTTGTAAACTGTAGGTATTTCTCCCTCTGGAACATTTTCTTAATCATCCCAACCGAACGTTTTGCCAGAAAGGGTACGTGTCACTCATATAGTTATGGCAGGGGAGGTCATGGGTTCGATTCTCGCTCGGGTGAACTGGGGTAATTTTCTACTCTCCCTCACTCCGCATAAACGTTGGAACATTTCTACCTTACTCCTCTGGTCCATGACGGATAGTTACATCCACGCACGTCGCAAGACGATACCAACCAACCAATTTTAGTAGACTTTTGTGGTGGGAGATAGATAACTGAGTATTCCAAGGTCCCTGATATACATCTCGCCCTGTGACATAAGTAGGTGGAAGGTTCAAGTCCAAAACACTAATTACTTCACATTTCAAACCCGGGCAAACGCTGTTAATTATTTCGCCTAGTCAAAATCAGCTTTTATCTCACTTTTCCTGAAGAGCTTAGTTCAAATCCCTGTACACGAAAATAGAGGGACACATCTCGCCCTGTGACATAAGGAGGTAGGAGGGTTAAAATCCCAAACGCTAATTACTTCAGTGAGGCCTATCCTTGGGTAGCAATCTACCGTCACAATGCATTTTATACTTTTCATTGTGTGAGTAGCTTTTATTTGTGTAATTAAATATTCCAAGTATACTTTTCATTGTGTGAGTAACTTTTATTTGTGTAAATAAATATTCCAAGTATACTTTTCATGGTCTGAGGTATATTTTTAATAAAATTTTCGGTACTAATAATGATATCGCTTTTAGCAGTTGAGACAGAACTTTATATTTGTTGATGTGCCAAATTTACCAAGGCTCTAATCCCGTGTCAATCTGGAGAATATTAGCTTTGGCTATTTGAATCTACATGGAACGCTGAAACACAACAATATTTTTCGCTTAGGGGCATTCAGAGGTCTACCACCCGTTGTTTCAAAGGACTCGGGGTTCTTGACTTCCACAGGTTGGGGAGGGGGTCTTTGGCACTGTCTTTCAATATCGGGTTGCTAAGACATAAAAATTTCCACAGGGAGGCATCTGACCCCCCACAACCAAAATGGCTCTACATTGCCACACCACGTGCGTGACACATGGGTATTGGTGGGGGAGGGGGAAAAAGAGAAATGAAGTAGAAGAGGGGTATGATGAGATTCGGGGAAGTGAAAGGGGGTCTCGCGATTGCCAGCTAGTCGGTGGCCGCACTCATCTCTAAACGACTGGCCAGAGAAGATGCTAGCGATGCAGCGCCTGGTCAGCTGTTCAATGGTCAGACTCTATGCTCTGCTCCCGGAGAAAGAGGATGCTCACTAGTGATGCCGCCCAGTGCTGTGGACCACATGCCGATAATTAAATAAAAAACTTTAACGCCCCGTCCCAAATCTAACCAATGAATAAATAACCAATGATTATAAATAAAAAATCATTTAGCACAAATAAAAAAGCAAAGCGTATACATAAATAACCAAGTAACACAAATAAAAAAAAGCAATGCGCATACATAAATAACCAATTAGCACAAATAAAAAACAAGGAAAGGGGGAAGGGTGGAAAGGTGTCAGGAGGAGTGGAAAGGGTCAGTAGGAGGGGAAGAGAGGGGGAAAACCAAAAGCCAATCAGAGATAGAGGAGGCGTGGTCATGTGATTAAATTAAGCTAATCAAAGCGCTGTTATCACAGGGCCAGCTAACTACTTGCATGGGTATAGTAAAATTATTTAAGTATCTACCAGATACTGTTGACCTCCATCTATAGATATATTAGGAGTACTGAAAGATTAAAACATAATTATATTCACAATTTAATATTTACATATACTTTTAATTTAATGAACACATTGAGAAAGGTTAATTTACAAATTTGAATAATCACAATTGCGCAACATCAATAAAGTTTTATAATACAAGTTTCACGAGAAATTTAAAGGTTCATTTTTGCATATTTTTTTGTTCAATATTAGTGAGTCATTAAGTAATGTTACTAAAATTAGATTAACAGCTAAATTTGAAAATGAATATAACAATAAGTATTCACAATATATATTCAGGATGACTTCTTCTCACAAAAGGTACCCTGAAATCAAAACCATTTATAATTAATAAATGAATGCACTTTTTTGGGCCTTACACAACAGCTGGAGAACATTGAGACACTCTGGCTTTATGACAGGTGCATACATACAGCATTTACTAGACCGAGTAGTTAATGGTTTCTTAGCACCGCGTTTTACTACACGTTTGGGTTATACGCTTATGAACTAATTACACTAATGGTTTTAGGGATTGGAAATGTTATATTTCTAGAGGGAGTGTACCCGTAGTCTTAACTACAAGCTAAGGAGAGAAACAGACAAAGTGAGGAAAAACTATATAAAGAAGACATGCGATGAGATTATCAAACTTCAGAGAAAAGGTAGGTATGATCTCATGTATCAGAAAACAAAGGAACTGGGAGATAATAAAAACAAAGGTGTGCGAATAACAGAAACATAAATTCCCAATGGCCAGATAGTGACCAAATCACAAAGAGGTTTTTGAGACTTGGTGTGTATATATATATATATATATATATATATATATATATATATGCACATTTATACACATATATGTATGTATCTGTATTTATATGTATAGAAACGCTGTAATATAATAAAAACAGACCAGGAAACCTTGAAATTGAAGAAGACGATAAAGGACCCAGCATTTTAAAGAGGGAAGTTGAAAGAGTCACACAGAACATGTGAAGATGTAAAGCTGTTGGAGATGACAACATACCATCTGACCTGCTGAAGGAACTGAGCAACAACGGATTACTGTATCTATCAAAATTTATAAATACGATATCCGAAACCGGAGATGGTCAAAGAACTTTCTAGACGTAGCCATAATGACCCTAAAGAACAATAAACAAGCCAATAAATGCAGTGATCACAAGATAATCAACCTCATTCCACATATGGGGGAGATCTCGGCTAGAATACTCAACAGGTGACTGGAACATAAAATAGAAAGTGTGATGGAATAAAACCAATTTGACTTAGAAAAGGAACCAAAGATTCCATTGGAATGCTGAGAATAATTATTTCAGAGAGAGTGCTGGAAGTCAATGAAAAGATCTACACTAGTTTCATCTATTGGAAAAAAGGCGTTCAATAAGATAAGTAGAAGAAACTGAAGGAAATACTAAAGAAGATCGGCATCAACTGGAGAGACAGAGGACTGATTACAAACCTGTGTCTGGGACAGCGAGTGCATGTGAACTGAATGATGGAGAGACAGAGGGCTGATTACAAACCTGTGTCTGGGACAGCGAGAGCATGTGAACTGAATGATGGAGAGACAGAGGACTGATTACAAACCTGTGTCTGGGACAGCGAGAGCATGTGAACTGAATGATGGAGAGATAAACAGCGTAGAGATAGAGGATTAAGGAAGGGTCATCCAGTCTGTTCAACTCATATGGAGAGTAGTTGATCAGGGAAGTCCTGAAGGTGCGTGGCAATTTCAAGATAAGGGGATGCGTCAACAACACAGTAAAAATACGGTAGTTTTAAAAAACAAAGAGCCACTGAAAATCAAAATTGAAAACCAGGAGTTGGAAAGCAATTATAAGTTCAAGTACCTGGGAAGTCTTCTGACAAAGGATACCTACTACACCTAGAAATTATGTCTAGGATCGCTGTGGCCAAGAACGCTTTCAACAAGAAGAGGTTACGGCTGACCAGCAATAATTTAATTTTTGAACTGAGGAAGAAACTGATGAAATGCCACATTTGGAGCATCAGTCTGTATGTAGCAGAAACTTGAGCTCTCTAGGATGGGGGAAAAATACTTGGAGAACTTTGAAAGGTAGTGCTGGAGAAGACTTGAGAAGATCAGGTGGACAGACAGGGTAACAAATGAAGTCCTAAGAAGAGGGGGTGAGAAGAGAACCATTTTGGGTGTGATTTTTCGGTACAAAGCAAATTGTATCGTACACATCCTGAGGAGGAAATAACTTCTGTTCGATGTCATATGAGGCAAGGTTGAGGAAAAGAGGAGATTAGGAAACAGGAGGATTCAAATATAGGAATACTTGAAATAAAGAAGAAAATTCGGGGAGATCACCAAGGAGACAGAGGACAAGGTAATACATAAAACAAACTTGTTTGGATAATTTTGCAAGTATGTATGTAACAGGAAATTTTCACTTTGTCAAGCTTTCACTTAATAATGGATAGACACAGTTTTGGTATTTATTTTTTTCCTTAATAATAAAGTTGGAAAATTAACAAGAAAATTCAATTCGATCCTTACCCTATGCCGAGTTTAGAGTCCGCCTTTCAACATTTAGGCAGGGCTAAGATATTTAGTTTGATCGACCTCAATGCAAGTTTTTTCAGTGTGCCTTGGTAGAATCTTCGAAGAAGTTTACGGCTTTTGTCACCACTTGGAGATAGTATGAGTTCAATTTCGTCCCCTTGAGATGTAGCATTGGTGGACAAGCATTAAGTAGTGTCCTTGATTAAGTCCTGTCGGATATTAAATTTAAATACGTGATTAATTATTTAGATGATATTTGTGTGTATAGTGACTCTTTGTATGATCATGTAAAGCATTTAGAGGAAGTGCTAGGCCGTATGCGTAGTGTAGGTTTAACCGTTAACCCCGATAAGGTAACATGGGTTAGGCCTTCTATTAAGTATCTTGGTTATGTGATCTCTTCGGGATATCTGCTTATTGATCCTGAGCGCACCCACCCCATCATTGACTACCCC
>CABEEJ010004204.1:57061-68103 GCA_901482245.1 Timema douglasi
GTAATACGCGCACATACCAATAATCTTGAGGGTGTTCTGACGTTCATTGGTATGTGCGCGTATTACGCTAGGTTTATTCCGTTCTTTTCAGAGATAGCCGCGCCTCTGAACTCTTTAAAGAAGAAGGGTGTTGTTTTTGTTGGGGTCCGGAACAGGCTAGTACTTTTGACCTTTTGAAAAGGAAACTTATCTCGCCCGAAGTATTAAGAATGCCCGACTTCTCAATTCCCTTTATCCTTCATGTTGACGCGTCCGCGGTAGCTCTGGGTGCTGTACTTTCCTAAAGGACTTTCGAGGATGTCAGACCGGTGGCTTTCGCTAGTCGGACACTCACGGATGCCGAAAGGAAGTACAGTGCCTACGAGAAGGAATGCCTTGCCTGCGTAGTGGGCATTGAACGGTTCGCTGATTACTTAGAACATAGGGAGTTCAATCTGTACACTGAGAATCAGGCGCTCACCTGGATGTGGAACCATCCGAAGCAAATAGGTAAGGGGGGAAGATGGGTTTGGAGACTGTCCCGGTTCAAATTTTCGTCCCATCACGTTTTTGGGAAGTTAAGTTCAACTGCGGATGCTTTATCCCGCATGGCGGAAGATTGTGATCCTGTAGGGTCAGGAGATGAAAATCCCGCATCTATTGTGATTAGGTACATTCCTGAGTCTTTTGTCGCTATCAGGGATCCTCAAGGGAACCACCCTTGGTACATTGATATCATGGAGAGAATTCTAAAGGGGGAAAAGGTGGGTCGGTACTCAATGTTTAAAGCTCTTCTGGTAGTGACTAATGCTAAGGAAAAAGATAGGAAGGTTGTTGTACCCGTGACTATACGCCCCATGTTATTAAGATATTTTAACTAGTCTGTATTTGGTGGTCACCTTAGTGTATTGAAAAATGTTAAAAAAGTTTCACGAGAGTTTTTCTGGCCTGGACTATATAATGACGTAAGGGTGTGGGTTAGCCGCTGTGAGGATTGTCAGAAGGCCAAGCCCTCCCATAATTACAGGGTGTGGTTTCATTCGGCCGATCTTGCCCAATGCCCCTGGAATAAGGTTTTTGTCGATTATGTGGGGCCTATTACCCGTTCCTCCTTGGGTAACTCTTGCATTCTCGTTCTTGTTGACGCTTTTTCTACGTTTGTCATTCTGATCCCTCTTCGTAATATGAAGGTGACTACTACGTTCAACGCCTTGAGTAGGCGTGTTTGGTCCTTTTTTGGGGTGCCTTGGATTGTTGTGAGTGACAATGGTCCCTGCTTCAGGTCCGCTTCGTTCAAGGATATGTGTTTCGGTTGGGGCATCAAGCATGTCACCACCAGCCCCTATCACCCTGGGTCAAACCACGTGGAGCGGTTCAATAGGAACTTGGTGGTAGCCCTGACTATATTTCATAATCAAGCATAACATTGGTGGGACCAGGAATTAGACTTCCTTAATATGGCTTTCAACTCCGCCTTTCACGAATTTAATGGGTGTTCACCCGCTTCTGTGTTCCTTGGTCGGGAACTGAATCACCCTTTGTTTTCTATATGGGACGTCGGTCCATTGTTGGAGGATGATGATGTAACCCCTTATAAAGATAGGTGTAGGTGTGTCCTGGATCTCCTTAGGAGAGCACAGAGAAGGGTGGCTAATACATATAATAAAGGTGGACTTCCGGTTCCGTATAATATTGGTGAGCGTGTGCTCTGTAGAGAATTTCCCTTGAGCTCCGCGGTGGATAAGATGTCTGTGAAGCTGTGCCCGAGGTGGGGTGGCCCATGGACGGTGGATAAATTCCTAATCCCCGTGACGGTCCTCCTCAAGCAAGTAGCCAACGTTACTGTAAATAGACGGGCTCACGTCAGTCATCTCAAGAGCATAGGTCCAAGAGTCCCTAAGGGTAGCTTTAGTGTAAGTCATGAAGTCTTAGCGTGTATTTTAGGGTAATTAGGTAACTATTATATCTGATTTATGAGTGTTCTTATTGCCCTTATGGCATCTAGGGCCCAAGGATAGATAAATTTTGTAACTTGGAATATAATACTAGATCTAAGGAGAACTTGGTCATAACGCGACCATGATTTAAATTGGTGAACGATATTTATATATATCTAATATCATGGACCGGTGGTTATATATCAAGATGTGAAAGTGGTAGTGACGATATTTGCATTGTTCCATCTTCACCCGGAAATATTCCTGCAAAGTGATATCGACTAATACATTCTCATATGAGTACGAGAGTATAGTGAACCTGCCAAAGGGGAATGATGCCTTCAAGACAATTTGGAAAGCCCTGGGTATATAATCAAGAGTGTGTTCAATATTATCTATTTTATGAACACTAATGATTTGTTTTTGTATGCACAGCTCTGAGAACTCCCGGTTACTCGGTGTCTTCCGCCCACCCTTTTTCCTATCTTCTGTGTGTGACTGAGTGGAGATCTTTGGGGAGATCAATCTGAAGCATGGAATGGGACACTGGTGATTCAGCGAGTGGCTGACCTGAGAGTCTCGAGAAGGAAGGATGAGCCTGGGGAAATGGTGGGTCCATATCGTGGTGTGGCGAGCAACAGCAGAGCAGGCTATGGGGCATGGGGATACTGCTCCGGATGCTGCTCCGTAATGGCTGAGACTCGGCGATCCGTGGCGACACGACGCACTCCTTGATGCTGTCTTAACGACCAAGGAGCTACGGGGTGATCATTGACGTCCTCATTATCTGCCTGAGGCGTCAAAATAATATGAGAAATCGACCCCTTCTCTTGACCNGGGGGGAGAGATTTGTAGCATTAGCTACAAGTTAAAAGAAAACAAGTTGGCCAAAACATATACTTACCCCTTTCAACTGGCTCCTCTGCACACTAACCAGAGAAATAGAGAGAGACAACACACCCGATCACAACATCACGCCACGACCAACTAAATGGCTCCACCCAAGAATCAAAGCCGCGAGCTCAAGACAAGCCAAATAACTTAAAAAGAAAAAGATGACTCTACAAGCCAGTGTCCATACGTTCAAATATCTTCGCGAAACAAGTGGAAGCCTCGAATCACACGTAGATCCTTCCCCTTGTTTGATTGTCTTTGGTTTTTCCCCCCTTGCTATCCCTTCATTCCGTGTTCTGGAGTTGTGCAAATCATATATAAGACTGGCAGAGAAATATGATGATTACTCTTGGACATTGCTCTGGTTTATTAGGACGAAGCTGAGGCTTCGGTTTATTTATTATGAAATGTAAGCATAAATTCGGTTTCAACATTAATATTTATCTAGATGTAACTTCTTCAAAATTCCTTTTATTTTACGGTAATACTATTTCGGGTTGAATTTCAAACATGTTAAATCTTTGATCAAAATAAATGCAAATTATTTTAGTTAGCTTTTTATTTCATTTTAAATAATTAATTAACATATTAGGATATGAGTTATGATACTGAATTTCTGGATAGCGCTAGTGAAGCGATAGATGGACAAACGTCATTATTTTGGTTAAGTATTTTTCTTTGTCCAGGCTAATGTTAGATGCCATATTATATGTAGTTGATATTATCTCAACTTTAATTTATAGCATGACAGGCTAGTTTAACGTAAATTGTTCTTATATTATAAGTTTGAAGTTTATGGTAAATATTCCGAATAACTGTATTAAATTATTACGAGTTAACAAATGAATGTAAGGAATTGTTAGAGAATAAGTATCTCGAGAAACTTTTGAGTAATTATGTATGAAAATCTCAAATGAGAAATAGCAAATTATTTGACGTTTTCATGTGATATACATAAAGTATTGTTAGTATCAAATTAATGGTTTTTCTAAATAATTTTGTTTTACCCTTTTGTTAGGTTACAATGGGCGTAGAATTATTATATATTAATAATTGCTTTTAGGCTTATTATATCTAAGAGTATTTATCTATTGAATTCAAATTTATAAACAATTTAATGGATTCCTAAACTTTATTTAATACTTTAGCTATAGGATTTACTCTTAGGTATTATAACCTATCATTCTTTAATGACTTTGTTTTCTGGGTAACACTGAATATTATTAAATGTCTTGAGGCCGACGTCTGGGATTTTTCCGCAACTGTATTAGGCTGCGTGCCCATGGGTACTCTTGATGTACTCAGATGTTTATTATTACTCGGGCTGCTCACTCCTATTGCCCTATTCTTATTTTATTGTATACTTTGGGAGGTTGCGTCTAAAATAAGAGTTCAAATGTTTTTGTCTTTTGTGGATATATTACTTTAAAGTATTGTGTGATCTGTTATTTTCATACTAATTGTTTTTTGTGCAGTGAAAATATGTATTATATTTAATAAACCGTATTTTTAACTTGTCTAATAATTTAAGGGGTTTAAGGTTAGATTTTTAAAAATGTCAAATTATTTCAAAATTATATAAAATATATTTAAGCTTGCCATAACTATACTAACTTTAGTTTTGTCATAAAGTTAGATAATTATGAGTTTTAAGTGAGGAAAGAGCAATTTCACATTGGCTAAAAAAATATCTTGCCTAATAGTCTATACACAAGCTATCAGAGTCTATAGTGACATTATAGTCTATACACTAGCTATCAGAGTCTATAGTGACATTATAGTCTATACACTAAGCTATCAGAGTCTATAGTGACATTATAGTCCATACACAAGCTATCAGAGTCTATAGTGACATTATAGTCTATACACTAGCTATCAGAGTCTATAGTGACATTATAGTCTATACACTAGCTATCAGAGTATATAGTGACATTATAGTCTATACACAAGCTATCAGAGTCTATAGTGACATTATAGTCGAGTTTAAACAATTTTAATGAGACTATCGTACATTCAGAAGGTGTATTGTCTATACTCGACGCTTTCACGTAACTCCTGTCCAAACTTATTCTACAAACTGATAGGAAAATACCAAATCTACACAAGGCCATATATAATTATTTTAATCAGATTTTATACAAATTTTGCACTGATTTTTTTTCCGTTTTTATTATAAAAATTTGCTTTGTAACGTTTGTGAACTATTAAGCTGTGTTTTTTTACAAGCGAATAGAATTTCTAGATCGCCCAATTTAATTCAAACTTTTGCTGAAAACAAAGCAAGACGTGATAAATTTAAGATAAGATATAATAATAAATAACGTAAATAAAAATTGTATTAAGTAAAATTAGTTATTGGTAGGCCTAGAGGATGTTAATTCTTTTTAACCCAAATATAAAAGAACTACATTTATTTTTTCTTAAGAATTAAAAAAGATCATTATCAACAAAACCTTAATACTCTTTGTTATTTGAAAAAAAAGGGGGGGGGCTGCATTTGTTGGCATTGCCCGGGTTGCATGGACGGCCTGCGCTGGCCCTGTTTGTCCTAACAGTTTTCCATTAATACTAAGCTGAAAACCATTCCCTGATCCAATTATCCCTTTGTTTTGGAGACTTTTATATAAAGATCCATTCTCTATGTCGCAAATTCAAACTATTTAATGCATTCTTCAAGTCACTTTCATTCTCAGCCATAAATACATCATTATTTCCATACAACAGCGCTACAGCATCCTTGTCGTAAGCAGAGAATGCTGTCATGGGTGTGGGTACTATCAAGGCTAGTAGTACAGTATCCTTGCCGTAAGCAGCGAATGCTGTCATGGGTGTGGGTACGATCAAGGCTAGTAGTACAGCATCCTTGCCGTAAGCAGAGAATGCTGTCATGGGTGTGGGTACTATCAAGGCTAGTAGTACAGTATCCTTGTCGTAAGCAGAGAATGCTGTCATGGGTGTGGGTACTATCAAGGCTAGTAGTACAGCATCCTTGCCGTAAGCAGAGAATGCTGTCATGGGTGTGGGTACTATCAAGGCTAGTAGCCTGGTATACTCCTAAATGATCACCAAAATAAAACTGTGTTAATATTTTATTTACCGCCCAGTCTTACTCCAGGCTATACGCATGTGTGATAATTACTCTACCGGGCTGAGTCTGAGGAAGTAACCATATCGGGGGAGAAAGTGTGAAAACATGGAGGAAACCATCAGAAGTACCGGGCTGAGTCTGAGGAAGTAACCATATCGGGGGAGAAAGTGTGAAAACATGGAGGAAACCATCAGAAGTACCGGGCTGAGTCTGAGGAAGTAACCATATCGGGGGAGAAAGTGTGAAAACATGGAGGAAACCATCAGAAGTACCGGGCTGAGTCTGAGGAAGTAACCATATCGGGGGAGAAAGTGTGAAAACATGGAGGAAACCATCAGAAGGCGGGTTTCAATTAATAGCAACGACTGTCCGTCAGGAGAGGAACACAATTGAATTAATTTAAACTAGTTGAAAAATGACAC
Organism: Timema douglasi; assembly: GCA_901482245.1. NCBI lineage: Eukaryota > Metazoa > Arthropoda > Insecta > Phasmatodea > Timematidae > Timema > Timema douglasi. Next base: position 63,382 of record CABEEJ010004204.1, read on the forward strand.
CTTGACACGAGACTTGAAACCAGGACCTTTGGCTAAGTGCTTTAATTCTCTACCACTGAGCTATTCAGGACTCGTCTTCATTCATAGTTTAATGCCGAGTATGTGGTGGATGTGTGCAATCGTCAGCTACATATGAATGACCAATAATATCACAGCCATCTGCGACTTGGGGGTTAGCTCAGTGATAGAGTACTGGCGCGGTAAGACAAAGGTCCTGGGCTCAGTTCCTGTGTCCAGATGTCGTTTTTAAACTAATTTAAATTAAAATACACCTTTTCTACAGAAACTCCGTTAGAAGAGAACCTCCTGGCAAAGAGTATTGGATCAACTACAAAACATTACAAAAATAGTATTTTGATTCAAACTAAAGATCGGGGTTGGTTTATTTTCGCGTCTTAGAAGTTAATTTGTTGAAATAATTTTAGTTTGCTCTCAAATCTATAATTATTTTTAGGGAATTAAACATGCAAGTTCTTATTTTTCTTAGTTTAAAATAAGTTTTATTACTTACTTACTCTATGGTTTTGGGAACTAGAAAGTTCGTCACCAGCATTAAAGAAGTAAGCCACCAATCCCTATCTTGAGCTAGTTCTACCCAGTCCACCTCATTACACTCTATCCACATCTTGAGCTAGTTATTTCCCGTCTAACTCACTACACTCTATCCCTATCTTGAGCTAGTTCTATCCAGTCCACCTCGTTACACTCTATCCACAACTTGAGCTAGTTCTACCCAGTCCACCTCGTTACACTCTATCCACAACTTGAGCTAGATTCTACCCAGTCCACCTAGTTACACTCTATCCACAACTTGAGATAGTTCTACCCAGTCCACCTCGTTACACTCTATCCACAACTTGAGCTAGTTCTACCCAGTCCACCTCGTTACACTCTATCCACAAATTGAGCTAGTTCTACCCAGTCCACCTCACTACACTCTATCCCTATCTTGAGTCCACCTAATAACACCCTATCTCTTTCAGATCCATTCTAATGCTATCCTGCCATCTACCTCCAGGTATTTATAATCGATTCTTCCCATTGGATTTGCCAGTCAATATCTTGAACGTGGTTCTAGTTTCTCCCAATCACGCTGCCTGTCCTGCTGACCATAAACTGCGACATTTTATTTATAAAACAACCTCAGATGTAAGCTGTGGTTGAGAACTCGCCTGGGAATTGTGCTGTGATAAGTGTCTTGCTGTGGACTTCCTGTGGTCGTCGAAAGCTCTGTACCGCAGCGTCGGGTTGGTGTTCAACTCTCTGGGGCTGCCTGTGATCGACTTGAACTCCCAGCCGGGAAAGTTGTCCTCTAGAAGCTCATCAAACCTCCGGGACAGTGCAGCGCCTTTCTTGTAACAAGCGCTCCCTTTCTGGAACATGGTTCATAACGGCAATGCTTGTATATGATCTGGAAGTCTGGGGACTATTTGTTTAAAGAGAAAGCCAGGATTATTTGTTCTAAAAACACAAGCTTGTACAAGTTTTTGTATCGGAGTGTTTTCAAAGAAAATATTAAAAACTGCATACAAACACAATATAATATATTCTTAGATATAAATATTTTCTTATAGTAATATTTCACAAATAGTTCACTAAGTGAGCGAACTATCTTACCTAAAAACGTGTAAAAATCAAATCAACGCCAATTTAAACCCAGATCGCACCGTTACCATATGTAATAACCACCCTGACCCTATGGTACACAAGATGCGACCCCCACATGAGTAACTTGTTCATAGAGAGAAGCCGTGTCCGTGGGTCCAGAACTCATTAATCCGGATAATTGGAGTTATACTGTACCTCGATAATAATGTATGTCTTAGATTAAAATGTTATCTAATATCCGTGCTAGTATTCATTCACGATTCTCCATGATAATATATCTGCAGATATCCTCATCCGTGATGGTCTCTATCTATTTAATTAAAACAAGTAGTTTCATTCAGATTAGATATCACTGACCTTATTCAGAGTTGTAGAACAACGTTGAAAACAATTCATCATTTAAAACTGGCATCCTTAGAAAAGTGGTAATAATAATTTTAATATGTTCGAAAAACATATATATGTATAGATACTTTCGTTAAAAATGCGATTTAAAAACTATTCCTGGCTAAGTTTGAACGTATTTTTAATGTTACAAAATATTTTAGGCTTATTTCAACAGAATGATTTAATAGTCAGAATAAAATATGTAGCTTACGCGTACAATGCTAAGAGTAGCTCAACAATGTATGCGACTTTTAAGAAAAAATTTACCGTAGGTAATGGGTGTAGACAACTCACCTTAATTCGACCTATCCCATTGGTGTCGGTCTTGTCTTGATTAGTCACGTGGTGCACTTACAAGGCAAGTGGAAGCCCGGGGACGCTTCCAGATTAAAGTTCACGGAACTTCAAACAAACTCCTCTAACGAGTCTCAACTAATGACTGACTAACAAGATACAGTACCAAATCCACACCAGCGACGTTTTGCATGAGAATTCCTGACACTCGGCGGGAAATTTAAGCCCACCGATCTATGTTTACACAATAGACATACATTTTTCAAGTACCGGTAGGTCCTTGTGGTCTCATCTTTATTTTATTTTGACAGTCTAACAATAAAATAAATCTAGGGAAGGATAGAAAACAATCCAACCCCAAAAACATAAAGCAAATTACACTATCAATTTCTTTGAAAAATGCACCTCCATGTTCTTATCGTTACTAGGATCTAAAATTTTAACATTAATTATCTTTGGATTCCAAGTTGAAATATCTCCTATAATTTATCCTGGGATTTTCAGTTGCTATTTCACTTTGATGGGTGAATTAGAGAAAATACAATCAATACTGTATTCAATAATACATTATATTCGCAGATTATAGCCTTTTTAACGTGATTTAAGAAGCCATTCTCGGAATATAATATGGTAAAATTTTTAAAAAAAACACGACTTAGGTAATTGATCAATTCCTAAGAATTTTAAATTCAAATCACTTTTAATGAGCTACTAAACTAAAATCATTTGGAGAAACCACCACAATAAAACGTATACTCAGTTTGGAAAACCAATAACAATTTTGTTCAGACTAAGTTCAAATAAGGTCCCGGCCACATTTAGATAAATTGATCCACGCATTTGGGAGTTATCGTTGAACTAGCATCCGGACAGTCAGACAGATGGACTCAAGAAGATGAAATATTATGTTAGCATCAAACAGAGGGTGAAGTAACAAAACATGATAATGAACTGGCATTGTAGGATTGAATTAATATTATGTTTCCTAACGCATAGTTGTATGTCCTCTGGGAGGGAAGGAAGAATTTAAACAAAAATAACTTTTATTTCTAATTATTAGAAAAGTACCTGGTAAAGGAAAGGCAAATGGTGATGGTATACCTCAATGCCCGAGTTGGGAAAGAGAAAGAAGGGTTTGAGTATGTTGTTGAGTCATGACAGAGAGAGAGAGAGAAATAAATGAGGATGGTAAAAGGCTACTGGAACTATTTGTATGAAATGGAATGAAAGTGGCTAACAGTTGGTACAAGAACAAAATGGAAAGACATACAATTACAAGATACAGTTGGAATGGAGAAAAAAGGACTGTTATAGATTACTTCCTTGTGGACAAGGAAATGCTAAGGCAGACAGTAAAGGTCAAGGTGATGAAATGTGTGTACAATAATAATGATCACAGGTTGCTAGTGACAGACATAGAGAAATGGAAGTCTAGAATAAAAGTAAATAAGCAAGAAAGAAGAATGAGGGTGGGGAGGCTTACAAATGAAAAGGAAAGAGAACTGTATTTAATAAAGACAAGAAGATTAATGCCTAAAGATGAGATGTAAATTGTAGAGGTGGAATGGGAGAGGTTAAGAAAAGTTTGGTGGTAGTTGCAGGGCAGGTATGTTAGAGGAAGTTGAAGGAGATACCCGAGTGGAACTACAGAGTTAAAGCAGCAGTGGAGGAGACTAACAAAGCATTCAGAATGAGTTCTAAGAATATAAATAAATGAGGAAACAGGGTAAGAATAGAGAGAGAAAAAGAGAAGAGCTAAGCATTTGTTATCGGAAGCCAGGAAGGACTAGATGCAAAACTAGACAGAGATACTGGAACGGGATGTGAAAGGAACCAAGAAGGTGCTTTATAGCTGGGGAAAAAACAGGGTGAAAGATAAAATACAAGGAGTTTGAATAAGGAATGAAGAAGGAAGAACGATTAAAACAGGAGAATAAGAAACATGAAGAATATATTTTAATATTATGTTCAACCTGGAAGAGGAAATGGATGAAAGGTGAGCAGAGGAGTATGGCGAATGAGCATACAAGGCGGGAGTAGGTCCTACATGGAATGAGGTAGAGGATGCATAAAAGAGAAATAAACAAGTAAAAACACCAGGTGTGAATGAAATAACTGTTTAAATGATAAGAGCCGCAGGAGAAGCAGAAATTCAATGGTTATACAATGTGTTGAAAGTGATATGGAAGTATAACCAGATAACGGAAGACTGGAATAAAGAAATTAAAGGAAGGTGGAGAGTAACGGCATAAATTTTAAAAAAAACAGAGGTCTACAATAGACGTCTTGTTCTCTATAAGACAGCTGATGGAAAGACGATATCAATTTGGGAAGGACTTTGTAACTGTTGTAACAATATGGAATAAAAAAGCGCCGCTCTTTGGGCGACAATTGTAATAATATGTGATCAATCACCCTACTTCGGGTGTCGAT
>CABEEJ010004205.1:0-11190 GCA_901482245.1 Timema douglasi
AATCCAAAACATTGTTTTTATAAAACCTAAAAAAAAGAAAGAAAAAAAAATCACTTTTCCTTCCACCCAAACGTAGCTCATAAAATTTTATTTTCTGACCAAAATAAAATAATCTTCCGTGTGCTTTTAGAACGTGTCCAGAAGTCCTCATAGGCTGCTTGACAGGTAATTAAAATACAACATAGGCCAGTCTGGTCTAGGTGTAATGATCTTGTTAATTACAAAGCATGGTCATAATCATTATCGTCTGTCGCTTACAGCTACACAAAGATGGCCTGATCAACTTTTGTTTAGCAATAATGTGGTGTATATCGAGACACGAATAGCCCCTTTATTTGGACAATAATCTATTCGCACTAGTATTATAATTGTGTAACTAACTATACTCTCTTTCCCACTACCCCCTTTCTACTTTGCGTTAATATCAATTAAAATATGCAGGATGATTAGTGTTAATTAGAAGTTCTACACGAGAAAAAATATAACGTTAAATTTTAATTTTCGTGTGTACATCAAATACACTTTTACAAACTATAAAACACATAACAATTTGAAGTAAAACAAAATTAAAGTATAGATTTTGTTTGACAAAAAATGTGTCTAATCTTTTCTATTCAATCCCCACTTTAAAAGCGTCGTATTCTTATGATCCAAACGCTAACAACTTTTTTTTTTAGCACCACGCATTATTAACCGTTCGGGTTATACTCTTATATAATAATTACGCTAATGGGTTTAGGGCTGAAGAAGGCTTTATTTTTAGGAAGTGTGCCCACATATGCGTGAAGGGAGAGTGTCAAACCCTTTTGAAAAAAAAAACCCTCAATACAGCCGACCTAGATTTGAACCTTGATGTCCTCGTCATCGACATTCTAGTCTTCTGTCAGGGTAGTGCCTTAAACCACGCAGACGCAGAAGTGGGTCAGCAACCATATTAGAAAGGCAAACTTTTTTTAAATTTTAAGTAGTCCAAGCTAAAATTATAGTCAATTCATTTTCCGAATATGTATTAATTTTTTACTTGGACCCACGTTTTACTACCATTATTTTCTATGCCAATTGTCTAGGCATTAGGAAGTTATAATTTTAGAAAATATACCAGAATTTAAGTGGAGGAATACCTACAAATAATTTAGGAAAAACTTTATATGTAAGAATTTTATTTTCATTTAAAAAGTTTATCATCAAATTCTGCGATGCTCATGACAGATATTCAGCAACTGGTGAGGTTACCTTTTGTAGAAAATTAAACTATATGTTTCTACTGGAGCAATATATTTTTTACTTTGGGCGAAAGTAAAAAAAACTGTGAAAATATTGGCCTTGAATCACGATCCTTTTTAATAAGTAGATACCTGCTTGATAAGTTTTGATCCTAAATCTCTTCCCACACATCCGGGAGATGGACATGCAATCAGCCTTTTGGCTGGCTAGTGTTGTACAAACCATCTGGCAGAAAGAACGTGTAATAGGAAAGTTCAGAAAGTGCGGTGGTTTCTTGCTTTCCGCACTGAAATTCTGCGAATGAGTGAGAAAGAACCTACCAATTTTGCCAGGAAAGATATTTTCACACACCTTCCAGGGTTCTTTTACATGGCACAATTATCATAGGATCGACTGTTTTACTTCCCCTCCGAAGGAAGCTGTGCTACTGATTTGTATCCGGTGACCTCGGACGGGTTTGAACCCATGAACGTTGGGTTCTGAATCAAACACCTTACCCCAAAATCACCAAGGCAGACTTTTGGTGGTTCAGGTAGGCTTCAGATCCTGCTACAAAACCTTATGGTGTCAATAATAGAACAAAGACTGGATGTGGATACGGACTTGAATGACATTATTGACGGTTTTTTTTCTTTTAAAGGTACTCTTCATCCGGAATTTCACATTGTAATTATTTATAATGTAGGTTTTTCAAAGTGTAATCTTTACACCCGTTACTGTTTCCGGCCTGTGGCCTGGGTCAGGTTTTCATTCAAGCCATATATTTTCTACTATCGGCTTGCTGGGCCTGTCGTACTTTCATATATCTTATAATCTAACTTAAGTCTAGGACAGGCACAATACCCAGTCCCCGGCAGTTAATTTATCAATGTGAAAGGGTAAATATATATTTCACCAATAATTAATTTTTCAGCCCTGCCCGGAATCGAACCCGTAGCCCTTAGCTCAGTGACCAGATAGGATACCGAATGAGATAGGGTGTCAGATTTTATTTCAAAGTATGTATAGTAATAATAATAATAATAATAATAATAATAATAATGGCACATCTAGGCTACACCAATCATAGCTCGTTTTGTGGACAGATTACCCAATACTAATGTACCGCTCCCCAGGGAACGCCCGAATGAATGCACTAATAGTTCATCCTTTCCGTGGAGGCTCTTTCCATGTTCCGATAAGATGAGGTGAGGGTGATTGTGAGTGTTCCAAGGTGAAGCCAATGAAGATATTAGCCTAACTTAAGTCTAATAAACCAAACCCTGGTAGCCATGAGAATTATCCCCCACCTCCTTTGTTTTAGAAAAATCTTGCGGTACCAACCGATAATCGAACCAAGGAGCTCTAGATAAGCAGCCAGGAACTTTGACTTCTATACCACGAGGCCAGTTTTTCAAAATATAATATTGTAAAGTAAAACATTGATTTTTTCTTGTTTTAAATTTATTGTAATTGTTAAATAAAAGAAATAAAACACACTATTTTGACTTCCAACTGGAGCCCGCGTCAGCAACCCACTGCGCACGCTTATGGTTACATTCTCGGCACATACGCCACTCTTCCAGAAAACACCTCCAACAACTCAATAGTGATATTGTAGGCGAGAGATTGTCCAGAGCTGCTACATTGTAGTCTAACACTAGAGAGAGGATATAGGTTCGTACCTTATCTATGGTGAGATCTGGTAATATTACAATGATGCAGCCTCAACAACGGTGAGTTATTGTCTAAGCCCGCGGCGGTCGCAAATACGCGCGCAGCTTCCTGCGTGGGAGGGTTACAGTGATCTTTCATAGGAAGGATCTTTTAGAAAATACATCTCAACTAGAAATATTTCCCATAAAATCTCATTTATCCTTGGATTTGAAGTTGATATGTTTGCTTGCTAACCATATTATACTGAATACAAACACATCATATATTATTTAATGCGTTATATTCATATATATAATAATAATCGTTGTTCACGCTGTTCGTTCAAGATGTTAAAGTCGCAATTTATATAATATATATAACTACTCGATCGATTGCTAAGAATTTTAAATTCAAATGACTTGAGACGAAACACCTAATGAGACACCACGATATTGAAACCGGTAATCAAGTTTAAATACTATTTACATACAGAGTTCGGCCTAGGCCATATACAAGGAAACACCAGATCTTCAGCCTTACGGGAGTTTCTCTGCTCTCCTTGGGCCAGGTTGAGTCTATCAGCACTGGAGTTCGCTAGTGTCAATAATCAATGATAAAATCGCTTACAAATGTGCAGTTATTAAACGACTCACTTTTGACATGTTCGTCATAAAGGGACCATTGTCATCGTAATGTGCAGTCTGCGTAAGTTCTTTACGAGATAGGATTATGGGAAGACGAGGTTATGTCGCTACCTGAACCTAGCTTTGTGGAAGTCTGCTGATTGACTCGAGATGGATATTTGTGTCCTCTCCCTAGATACACCATGTTTAAAATGAGCCTTTTTTAAAATGCTCCTTGATTGCACCTTGCGATACTCGTGTTGAAGTACTCATGCTTTCCCAATGAGCGCAGCCATTCTAACCTGGAGGCTGAAGGTCTTGGGGTAGGTTCTAAGAATGTCCCTGTATTCATTAAAATTAAGCCTAGCCTTTGTATTTGACAGTTATGTGGTAAAGACAGACTTTGGGAAACATCTTTAAACAAATAACCACAGATCGAAAAACCATATTCAAATGTCATTCGGCTTTATATAAAATAACAATGATAGTTTAGCACAATGTTATCAATTGCGACTACAAAACAATATAGTGTTAAATTTTCTTAGAGGGCCTTCGTGTGTAAATTGGACTGTATTCAAATGAGGGCTACCCACCATTGTATGTCAAATACCAGTATGTGAGGTTAATGCAATCTAGTCTACTTGTTGCAAGTGTGAGAATTAGGCCTACTTACATCGCACAACGGGTGAATGTTGTCACTGCACGTTTATCTGGGAACAAGTTCATAACTCATATCACCATTGGAGTTTGAGGGGAATAAGAAGGGGGGAGAGAATGATTGAATAGCACCCACTCAAGGTATGGGTGCAAACTATTCATGTTATAGAGCTGTGTTTCTCAAAGTCTTAGTAAACATGGTCGGACCTTGTAGGGACTAATGGAGGGACACGTCCCACTCCCCCCAATATTTTTACTTTTGGGGAAAGTAACCCCCTAAAACTTTCTCTTTGGGATATATTCATCTTCACTATAACCACCTACTTCGGTGACTGCATAATATAAGGAGTCACTCTTACCATTAAATATAGACTGCTAATAGCGGGGAGATCGTGGTTCGATCCTAGTCAGGTATACTGAGCGTGGTTTTCGCTAAATTGTTTCCCACGCAATGTACGCTATGAGAATTTGTTGTCAAGTTTACTTGAATGCTATAGAAACATAGGTTGTCGAATGTCACCTAAAATTAATTTTCTTCATTTCCATCTCACCTCGCCCCCCGCCCTACCCCCCAAGAATCTCGGTGATGTGAGTGATGAACAAGACGAACAAGTTCATCAGGATGTTTAAAGTATGGAATCATTGTACCAAGGTGACTGGGATCCTGCAATGATGGAGGATTATTGTTGACTCAGTGTGAGTGAGAACAAATAACACTACGAGAGAACATATCTGAGCTGCAAACATTTTTAATGAGAGTTAGAGGTACGCTCAGTGTACATTATTTAAATATAATAATTTTGTCCCTACTATTTGAATTTCAACCAGTTATCATCATCATCATCATCATCATCATCATGAACAGCTTCCAGTCCCTGGGTGGGTTTGTTTGGAACATAAACCTCTCCACCACCTTCTTTCCTCCCATCACCTCTCTCCCTCCCCCTTGGTCCAGTCCTCTCCTCTCTCCTCCACACTCCTCCTTACTCCCTTCAGCCATCTGTCCCTTGGTCTTCCTCTCGGTCTCCTATCCATCATCCTCCTGGTCATCCTTTCCCTCTCCGTTCTTCTCACATGGCTACACCACCTTAGTCGTGCCTTCTCTATCCTGCTCTCCGGCGATTATTAGTTTTCTTTGATGCGTGGTAGTCTACCGTCTCTACGCGGAACAATGTTCGCTACTTGCTATGCACGAAAAATATTCGTACATGAAAACAAATATTTTCCCTACACTTGCGGAAGTCATATTGAACAGTGAATAAACTTGGACGAATACCGCACTTGTGGGCCCGGCTTAAGAGGTATCTGCGCGTAAAAAGATTAAAAAAATATGGTATAATTTATTTGTGTTGTATTTTCATTCTAAAATTTGAAATTTTGTTTTGTTTTCTGTATTAATTATCTAATTTTAATAGGCTGTCAACTGACCCTTTGACCCCCCAAACCCCTTGAATTCACGCCTGATTGTATTAAGTGAAAGTTAAGTGAACGTTAAGTTTATCGTGACCCCGGCATGAATGTTTTCACACAATTTCCTTCCACCTCCCCCCACATCTTCACACACTAATGTGGTTACATTTTCACCTAAATTCTAATTTACCGTTATTACAGATATTATTTTTTTAAACATTTTATGGACACTCTCTTACAATTTGATATTATAAACATTAGAATTGTTAGTATATGTTAATCTGGCAACATTTGTGTCTCTGGTAGTGGAGTTGTGCTCATGACCAGACAACCATTCTCACTCAAATATATCCACATATGTAGGCCACATACACGTTACCTCCCTTCCCTTTTCCAAACCAGTCGGTGGGTAGCCTTGTGAAGTTAAAAAAACCTTTGCGACACTGCCAGAATTCGTGACGTCATCCACAGGAATTCGATCGAATCATTCACAAATTATGTTGAGGTAGGTATCGTTTGCCAGAACTAACTCAACAATGATTTTTTTTTAAATGAGAGAATATAATTTTGAGCTAAATACCCAATGGTTTTTTCTCTTTATTAAATTGAATTAAATTTTAATTTTAATCGATATTAACATACAAGCAATTAGACCCCTTCTCCGCACGGGTAAACCACATATTAAATTCCTGGCTCTACGCTGGCTCAAATAACGTTGGGATACTGAATCCCCCATAAAAAATTTTTAGGGGTAGCTACAACAGATAAGTGATCATTATGTGAAGTTTCATCTTTGTATCTTATCGAGAGGTTTGAGAAAAACTGTAGTCAGACATACAGAAGTGATCGCTGGGTACTGAATTCCACCTGGAATCACCACCCCACCCCCTACTGCAAATAAATTCAACTTTCAAATCCTTAGAGGTACAACACTTAAGTATTCAGTGTGCGAAGTTTAAGCTTTTTATACCATCGGGAAGTTTGAGAAAAACTCTGGACAGACAGACACCACGTGATTTTATTATTTAGAAGTTATCATGTGTTCAAGTTTCTGATCTAGATTATTATGAACATAATTGATACCATATTTTTAAAAGTAATTTAAAACTCGAGACTCAGTGGAATTTAAAAGTCCTGCATATGAGGGGGAGGGAGGGGGAGGGGGATTAGGATAAGCCAAATAAATAAAATATTGCTCCAGTAGAAACACATAGTTTAATTTTATTCACTGATATCAACAGTTGTTGAATATCTGTCATAAGCATCGCTGCATTAGATGATAAACTTTTTAAATGAAGAGAAAAAGTTGTCATTGAATTCCAGGACACCCTTGACAAATATTCAACAACTATTGATATCACCATGTGAAGAAAATTAATCTCTATGTTTTACTGGATAGATATTTTATTTATTTTGCCCAATAGAAGGTTTTTATATTAAACTGCAAAAATAATTAGTACATATGCATATAACCCGAACGAGTAGTAAGATGCGGTAATAAAAACCAAGAAAAAATGTTAATAGGGGACCTGTAGATAAAGATTGATTAATAAAATAATCACGTTTATGGTTTTATGACAGTCTGTGTAGCTTTATTGTTGAATTACTTTGATATTTGAATTAAAAGACTTACAAAAACTTTAAAAGTAAAGGAAGAAGGGATAGTACTGTATTTTAACACACATTAATGGTGGGTAAGGACGGGGAGGTGTTACCACTTATTTTCATTTATTTGGCTCTTTCTTTTATCCTCTGGTATTTTTGACACCTTATATTTTTTTCATCCATTACGTTTTCCAGCCTGTGGCAGTTTTTATTAAAGTCATATAAATTTTTCCACTACCAGCTTGCTAGGCTTGTCATAGCTTCATATGCCTTATAATCTAATTTAAGACTAGGATATGCACAACATCCAGTCCCCAGTCATTTATTTATCAATGTGAAACGGTAAATCCCACAGTTAACCAACTATACATTTTTCGACCATACCATGAATTGAAACAGGGACCCTTAGCTTAGTAGACAGACCCACCACCGACTGAGCTAATAAGATGTCGGATTAAATTTTCTAACACCGTATTATTATTATTATTATTATTTAGCTTCATTCAGAGGGTGCGGTTTATTTATATTATACAAATTACAACTGGGACGCAAGTTTTTAAGTCTTGTACCCGCCTCGGTGGCGTAGTTAGCTAATGTTCTAGTTTCGTGTTGAGATAGACTGCCAAAGATGGGGAAATCTAGGTTAGAAACTCACTCGGGTGAACTGGGGGAGGGGGGTGTTCCTAAATGGTTTTCCACTCTTCTTCCAACCAAATGCGGGTTCACTTCCTCTATATTCAATCCTCCCAATTCCTAACACGTTAATGTAATTAGTACTTAAGCGTATAGCCCGAACGGGTAGTAAGACGCGGTGCTAAGTATTGTTATTTAAGTCTCGCCTAAGGCGTATGAAACCACTGCCCCGCAGCCCTGTTGGTGATTGTCTAAGAACACTCATTCTAAGGAGGTCGTTGGGACGTTAATCACTGTCATACATCAGTGGTCTCAAAAAGTCCATTCGGCAAATCATAAGATATGTAACACCATGTGTCGAGCTGTTGTCTCTTTTTGCGGTCATAACTTTCACAACAAACAACTTGTATCTAGCTACTTTTTTTTTTATTTTAACTGTTTTTACTTTAAAAATAAATCTATTAATTTTGGTGGCCAATAAGATACAAAGTTGAATACAATACTTTTTTAATTTATTATTTCATGTACTATAATATATTTTGTTGCCGCAACAGCGAAACGAAAAAGATAATAGTTTTAGTAATATATTTTGTTCTTTCGATAAGCTACGAAAAAGCCAATTATACAGTAATCAATAAGGAAGTGTTACTGGAAACGTTCATTAACATTTTAATTGATAATTTATTATTATTATTATTATTAAAAATAATTAATATTTCCACATTGGTTAATATTAGTTACTTTCAGCCAATGTTTCAGTAAAAATCTTCTACTACCTGTCAGTTACCACCAGTCCAATGGTGAATGGACTTCTTGATCGGCCGTGATCTGATTTTACCTGATATCTGAATCGACACCGAGGTCACAATAACTTCTTACCCACTCCGGTGGTCGCTCGAGAGGGGATCCGTGTGAGTAACATGAATACATCCAACAACTCGAGAAGAAGAGTGGGCAATTTTCGAAGAAATGTGATAATGTTCACCTGAAGATCGAAAGAGATATAGAGAATGGGAAGCCACTTTCCTCCTCCTTCTACTTCACTCCCCCGCTCCCCCATCGAATATTACTACCTTTCAGGGTTATATTTATTTTAATCGCGATAATAGGACAGGGATGAGAGGAAAGTATGATTTTCTTGGAAGAATAGTGGGAAACCTTATAGGAAAACAATTACCTTCAATACACCCGACAAAGATTCGAACCCAGATAAAGTAGACTAATCTGACTAAAGTATGATTCTGGTTGTATTAACAAATTCAAACTTTTTTTTCGACTAACAATGATAACATTTTACTATAATATTAGCTTTATTTTATAGGTATTGATAATATATATCAATCCGACACCTTAGCTCAGTTGGTAGTGTGGCTGTTTACGTCTAAGGGTCCCGGGTTCGATTCCTCGCATGGTCGAAAAATGTATTATTGGTGAAATGTGGGTTTACCCTTTTACAGTGATGAATTAATGACTGGGGATTGAGAATATATATGGTTTGAATAAAAAACTGACCCAGGTCACAGTCCGGAAACAGTAATGGATGTAAAAAATGACTTGACGAATGAATATATGAACAATGTTTTAGTAACTTATATATCTAACTGTTGAACTATATCCTTCACATAGAAATAAATACCATCTTTGGTGGCCGAATGGTCTAAGGTGTCACTCTCGCAATAGATTGGATTGCCAATGACGGAGAGATTGGAGTTAGAATTCCTGTCTGGTATAATTAAGGCAGTTTCTCTTAAATATTTTTCCACTATTCTTCCAAGAAAATGTGGGCACATTGTTTCTAAATTCAAATTTTTCTCATCCTCAGCCATTAGCGTAATTAGTACATAGGCGCATAATCCAAACATGTGGTGCTAAAAAAATATGTAAATCAGACTGTTGATAAATCTGACATGTAGACTGCGTGACCATTGATACTTGCTCAAAGTCATTAATGAAAAAAAAGGGGGTAGGAGGTGGGGGTTATAGAGAGGGGCGGAACAACAACACTTAAAGCTCACGTATCCGTAATTAAATTTTAGTCTACCGAGTTCAAATTCTAGAGTGTAATTCAATTTATCAAAATATGACCAAATAAATAAATATCGCTCCCCCCCCTCCCCTGTAGATAAACAAGTAAAAAATTGTGTATCTCTAGCAGACGCACGAGGTATTCGATATATCAGGCCAGTGTTTGATTCTCTCATGGTAACCCCTTCTCCCCGCCCCCCCCCAAGCGTATCTGATGTAAGGGAGAGTGTAAATATTCCAACACCTCCCATTAATCCAAGGTCCTGATGAATGCTCGGTCATATAGATGGCGGAGGTCCTCATATCCTCCTGAGGGTCCAAGGTGTGGTCTCTGGCACGGGGGGAGGGGAGGAAGAGAGAGATATACAGAGATAGATAGATACAAATAGCGATATGTAAATATAGATAAAGATATATAGAGAAAAGAGAGACTGGATGATATAGAAAGACAAAGAGAGAAAGAAATAGACAGGATAAGATAGAAATATATATTATGTATAGAGAAAGAGAGACAGAAAGAGACAAAATGAGATAGAAAGATATAGAGAGATACATAAAGAGATAAGGAGATAAAGTGAGACAGGAAGAGATAGAGATATAAAGAGAGACAGAAAGAAACATAGAGAGACAGACATATAGGGAGGGATACATACATAAAGATAGGAATAGGTACACACACACACACACACACACACACATATATATATATATATATGTATACACACATAAAGACAGATACAAAAATATAAGTAAATTAAGATATAAAAAGAATAGCAAATTGAGTGGTTGATTAAGAAACCCCAAATATAATCCTGTATTCTAAGAAAATATTGAATCTACGTCAAATCTTATAATTTTTAAATTTATATGAGGTATTTAACGTGCACTTTCTGAACAGACTGATTATATCAGCACACGATAATTTCTATGAGCTAGAGCGAAAGGATCTACCAAATTTCCGGAAAAGGTATTTTCACATACATCCCAGGGTTCTTTTTTTACATGTTACAATCTACATGGTACCTCTCTGAAGGAAGTTGTGTTATGTATTTCTATCGCTCAAGAAAAAATCCGTCAACCCTTGCGGGTTTTTAACCCACGAACATCGGGTCCTGAGGCGAGCACTTTACCTCAATACTACTGAGGTCGACTATATCCTATCATTTAAAAAAAATGGATGGAACCGGTTTAGACGCCATAGTCATACAAATATGTTGAGCCCCTCAATTATATGCAACCCATCAACGTCCCAATTAACGCGGTTAGCCTAACTTTCAGGTTGTCTATGCCAACGCTATTCCACTTTGGCAAACAAAAAAATGTAATGAATTATTTCTCAAGGTTTGCGTCTACACACACACACACACACACACACACA
>CABEEJ010004205.1:11745-51225 GCA_901482245.1 Timema douglasi
GGGGGTCATAATCCATCTTAAGGTTTTTTTTATCAACATGAAGCAAATTTTTTTTTGTCAGAACATAAGTATATTAATTATAAAATTTCACTTGCATTTCATTTACTTACTGTAGTTAAGGTACTCTAAAATTTCATATCACTCACTTTATCACTTTCTTTTGTGGAGAAATAATTAAACGATTAAACTAAATATAATTTACCAAATCGTAAAGAATTACATAAGATAGAGGGATCTGGGGGAGTGACGGAGAATCTTTTGATCCCTTACTTAATTTAAGGGCGGCTCAAAGGATGAACGTGGAAAAGGAGGTGAGTGATGAAAGACCAAAGGAATTAGTACCACAATTAAATGTGAAAGATTCATTTCAGATTATTTTTTACTGTATTGTATGCGTGGGCGCAAGGAGGGGCTATAGGTTGTTCAACCTCCCCCTCTCGTGAAATTTTCCGAAGCTTTTAATTTGAAGCTTAAAGATGACCTGGTATCAAACTTCAAATAACTTAAACTTTTCAAAACCTTTCCAGGGAAGGGCCATTCTAACTTTGATGACCTAAAATGATAAAAAAAACCTATAGAATTACCTAATTATTCTTTTAAAAAAACACTTCAAAATTAAAAAAACAACTACATTTTAATCAAATACTCGTGATGAATACACACGACTAAATCCCACACGCACATTACAAAGGGAAACTAAAAAATATCTTTGCACCGAAAAGTTATTAACAACTAAATTCTTGCATTCTGCTAAATATAATATTGATTAACAATAACAAATACCTTCTTCAGGAGTAATAACTACACCCTTCAGAAAAAATAGCTACCCCCTTCCAACGCAACCCTCTCCATATTATTTGCATTGTCTCAGCCGGAATGCATATTGCATAACCAGATAAGCAACGAAGGGAGAAAATGTCCTACATTATCTTCTCATTCCGACAACTGTGTATTGAAAACAATTATGTATGAGTACTTATGAATTTATAAAATATCTATTGAGCTTAAAACATATTTATTCAATATCAATGCCTAAAACTAATTTAAAACTGTCTGAAAATGACCCATAAAGGGTAAAGGCCAACAAAATATTACCTTTAAAAACAAAATATGCCAAAAATTAACCAAATAATAACCTTTAAAAACATTTTGAGAACCAGGATGAACATGAATCAAATGTATGTATTGTACTATACATTGTCTGTGATGCATTAAGACACTTAGCCCTGTCGAGTGCAAGTCTAAAACCTATTTTTTGGCATGTGAGTGGGAGGGTGGAAGGCTTCACAACCAACCAAAGAATCCTTCCGTGCCAGCAAGAACATATGTATCACGGAAACCGTAGATGGCACTAGCTACCGGACAGGTCTTGTGGAAAAACCCTACGTTTGGAAATATAATTTTTCTCGAGAATGAGCGAAATTTTTCTGTTAATATTCTTAACACCCCTTCTAAGATAATGTATAAATGTTTATTGATTGTTATATTTTCTTATTTTTTGTTATGAATACGGCAGTTTTTTTTATTGAAAAATGTCAATTTTATTGATATTTGATGACTATTAAAATTATAGAGGAGGTGAGTAAATAAAAAGTAAAACTTAATCAACATGCTTCTATTATTGAACAAATCGTTTCCAAAAAAAAGTTGCAAAACAATAAAAATTCTTGAAGATAACCGTTTATTCCCACGGCTCTTCATTTCCACGCCAAATGAAAAGGGTCGATCTACTTTTAAAAAAAGATACACGTCTTCAAAATAGGAACCCTGTTCATAAGCTTCAATTTGGATTCCTTAAATTATTTCGACTTACGACCGACTTGAAAGAACTTTATTTGTGCGTATATGTGTTGAATTAAGTACCACGTGGTCACTCAGCCTTGAGGCGCTTCAACAATGAAATTGTGCCCACACATTGTTGCAACTAATTAGCACGTGATGCTGGGTGGTCTGAGATAATTACCGGTCCTTCACTGCCCGTCTGTCTGTCATCCCCGAGGTACTAGTACTGTCCAGTTTTAATAGGACAATCCTTACTTGGCAGTTAGAAATGTTACTAGATCTATGTTCACGTATTCATACGTCAAGTCATGTTATCTGCAGCTCTCACTTATAATACATATATTTCTTTTTAGCACCGCGTCTTATTACCTGTTCAAGTTATACTCATATATACCAGTTATGATAGTGAGTTAAAGATGAGGAAGGTTAAATTTAGAGGAATTGTACCCAAATTTGCATGGATGGATAGTAAGAACTAACTTAGGAAAAAAACACCCTCAGTATAGCTGACCAGGATTCAAACCCCGATCTTCCCGTCATCGACAGTCTAGTCTCTTGTATTAGTGACACCTTAAACCATTCGACCACCGAAGCGTGAAAGCAATAAAAATGACCAATGGGCATGTAATGAGGATGTTGGAATACATGAGATACTAGAGGAAAAAAGTGTGAGATTGTATGGCATGTAATGAGGATTTTGGCGTACATGAGATAGTAGAGGAAGAAAGTGTGTGATGGTATGGGCATGTAATGAGGATGTTGGAATACATAAGATAGTAGAGGAAGAAAGTGTGAGATGGTATGGGCCTGTAATGAGGATGTTGGAGTACATGAGAGATTAGAGGAAGCAAGACTGAGATGGTATGGGCCTGTAATGAGGATGTTGGAGTACATGAGATAGTAGAGGAAGAAAATGTGTGATGGTATGGGCATGTAATGAGGATATTGGAATACATGAGATAGTAGAGGAAGCAAGTGTGAGCTGGTATGGCATGTAATGAGGATGGAGAGGGAGAAGATGCCAAAGAAGATCTTGGTAATGAAGAATGTAGGAAAAAGACCACATTAGAGGTCAAGAAAGAGATGGGAGGAGCAGGTAGCAGAAAGTGTGCAAGTGAGAGAAGAAGAATGGGCAGGAGTAAGAGAGGAGGAATGGTGGAAGAATAGAGGAATATGGAGGCATTTTACTTAACTTACACAGCCACAGGCTGGAAAAATGTGATGATAATGTGGATGTCTTATTTTTATAAAACATATTTATATAGTATCAGTCCAGGTAGGTGACCTTAATAACTAGTCTTGGAAGAATCATTATTTAATACTCAATTCTTATATGAGACAAAAGTATTGTTTTTAAACTAACCTCAGTTAAATATATCACAATATATTTCTTTTAAGGAATCAAATGGAAAATAGAGCAGCATTCCGATATTCTGGAATTTTAATGAACTATTTAATCATCGCCTTTTTCTGATAAAATCATAGTTATTTTAGAAGAACGTCATAAAAACTCAACGTAAAGAAACCCCCCATTTTTATCACGTGTTGATCATTCCAATCGAAACAAATAAAATAGTAGAAGTTTGTATTCAACACCACAAAGCTCGTATGACACGGAAATATTTTGAAGTTATTTTTATGGATGCTTGGGGATAGCTATTTAAATAATGTGGGTTCTGTAAATTATTTTTTTAGTTTGTAGAAAGAAGGCAGTTATAATGATCTAATATAATATATAATCATCTAAATATAGTAAATTTTCACACTACTCTTTAGTTAGTAAATAAAAGCTGAAGAAAATATATATAGCATGTTTAAAAAAGCAATTTATTTTTAACTCTAGAACTCGTTTTAATAACATTTGATTTTTATGCATAAAATATTTACATTTATCAAATATGTACATTTTTTCTTCTAAATTTCACTGGAATTAAAGATTGTAAGGAAACAGTAAGGTAGTATAGATTACAAAAATTCATCTGGCTCCAGACTGTATCGAGGCTTATTATATTTTTGTACTTTTTTTAGAATTTGTAAAGCTGAGAGGAACGTTTAACATACATATCGGTACACATTTTGATTTGAATTTTAAGTTGTAAGCTTGATCTTAAGATACCGTACATCCTATGTTATCGACACGTGCTCTGTGTTTTATATTTGAGTTATACTTCATGTGATTTATGTTTAGTTATTAAAATGTATTTAGGGTCTTTAAAAAAACGGATATGGGGTAAGGAAGTGTATATTCTTCGTGCCCCTCACTCCACTTGGGTGCACCACTGATTTTTCAGTAGAAAAGTATCATTTAAAAAAGATATACTTGTTTTTAACACAGCGTCTTACTACCCGTTCATGTTATACGCTTATGTATTAATTACGATAATGGTTTTAGGGATTAAGAAGTTTATATCTAGAGGAAGTGTACCCGAATTCACGTGGGGGAAGAGTACATAACCATTTTGGATAAACCACCCTCAGTACACATGACTGAGGTTCGAACCTCGATCTTCCCGTCATCAGTAGTCTAGTCATCTTCGAGAGTAGCGCGTTAGACCACGTGGCCACCGAAGCGGGTTATTATTATACTATTAATGTATGCGTATCACAAACTGATATGTTATGGCTATTCACAGGATCAATCCTGAATTAAATTTGATTCAAAGTAGGGTGACCTGGCGGTCTAAGGGTAAGGTATCAGACTTCTATGCTGGCGGCCGGGGTTCAAGCCTCGGTCCCGGCAAAGATTTATCTGATTACCAAACCCTTCCTTCACCTCTGACAATACATCTTGTGAATGTGGGGAATGCCAGGCCTCCACCGTTGTTCGGATTACACGTTAAACTGTAGGTCCTTCATTTCATCTCACAATCACCCTACCATCACACATTAGCGTAAGTGCGTATAACTCGAACGGGTAGTAAGACGCGGTGCTAATAATAATAATAATAATGTTGAAAAATCTCTTAACTTTTAGTTATGTCGTAAGTTGGTGTGCTTGGGGTAAGAAGGAACTACTGGCAACCTCAATGAACAAGCGTTGCAAAATTTGTCTTATATTTAAGGGGAAGATTTATTACACTAAAACAAGAGATTGGCAACGCTGTCTCACAACAGTACCCATACAGTCACCTCAGAGATGATATTCAGTGTAACTATTATAAAACAATGCAGACAACAGCGTCTAATTTCCTGAAGGATTCTTACCTTAGAGTTCAACCCGCGACCTTGAACCCTCTACTAACAAAGGTAAAAATATTTCCAGGATAATAAAAAACAACCCACACATAGACAATTAAGGAAAAGGGGGATGAGGATTGGGTGGTTTTTTTTGTTGGGTTGTTTTTCTCCTTATTCTTTCCAGGAATCTTGATGGTAAGTATTTTAATTAGCTTATCTCGTTTCAGAATTTAAGGATCCCACACTATTGAAGCCTTCAACGTGCGTGGTCTTAAGACTCGACGACTAATAGGAAAACTAATATGAAGATATCAGTTAATAGGTTGCTCCAAACTGGTCAATATATTATTTGGCGAAATGATCGTGGCTAAATTAAACTAAAAGTGTGTGCATTATATATTTATTTACGAAGTGGATTAATTGAGAAATTATATACATTTATGTATTTTATCACCGCGTCTTAATACCCTTACAGGATATGCGCATATGTACTATTTAAGCTAACGTGCTAAGGATAGCAAAGGTTGAATTTAGAGGAAGTGTATTCACATTTACGTGATGTGAGTGTGGGGAAATATTTATGAAAAAAAGCATCCTCGATACACCCAATTGAGACTCAAACTCCAATATCCCCGTCATCGACAGTCTATTGAGAGTGTGATGCTTTAGTTAGACCAGTTGACCACCCGAAGTGGGTAATATTCGTTATTGTTATAATATTTTCAATTTGGTATGAGATATTTTCTCCTACGTAAAAAGCAGATGATTTAGCATTGCTGGACCAAAATAAAAGAGTTGCAGGAAATTATGGACCGGCTGGTGGAGACGGAGAGAAGATATGACATGGAGATCAACAATGAGAAGTCAAAAGTGATGTCGATTTCAAAACATAAAGAGCCGCTGAAAATCAAATTGGAAACCAGGAGTTGAAAAGCATAGAACAGTTTAAGTACCTGGCACGTCTTCTGACAAAGAATGCTTATTGTACCAAGGAAATTAGGTCAAAGACTGCCATGGCCAAGGAAGCTTTAAACAAGAAGAGGTTACTGCTTACCAGCAAGTTTAATTTGGAACTAAGGAAGAAACTGATAAAATGCTACATTTGGAGCATCGCGTTGTATGGAGCAGAAACTTGGATTCTTAGGAAGATGGAAAGGAAATACTTGGATAGCTTTGCAATGTGGTGCTGGAGAAGACTTGAGAATATCAGGTGGACAGACAGGGGGGGATAAACGATGAAGTCCTAAGAAGAGTGGTTGAGAAAAGAATCATTTTGGATGTGATTCTTCGGTACAAAACAAATTGGATGCAACGCATTCTTAAGAAGAAGTATCTTTTCCAAGATGTCATAGAAGGAAGGGTTGAGGGAAAGAGGAGCTTAGGAAGGAGGATTCAAATATTGGATGACTTGAAGGAAATAAGAAAATTCTGGAAGCTGAAGGAGGAGACAGAGGACAAAGCGTATTGGTGGTCTGTTCACTGAAAAAAGGAATGGACCTGTCATAAGACAGAAAATTTAATAATAAATATATATATATTTAAAACCCTCAAAAAATTTTAAGGTGGGAGGGAAGATAACGCTAACTAGGGTTCAAATTTTAAAAGTTTTTTTGGAAAAATACACATTTTTATTTGGTCAAACTATATAAAATATTGCTCCAGTGGAGAGCTACTTTTAGTTAAGTCCTTTAATTTTGTTCAAGGGAATGGTGGCATTTGACCATAAACCTTTTAAATGAAAATACATACTTCAGTGGTCACATGGTTAAAGCGTCACTCTTGCAATATATTGGATTGCCAATGACGGGGTGTTTGGAGTTCAAATAGTGATCAGGTATAAGTTAAAAAAAAAAGTTTTCCACTATCCCTCAACACAAATGTGGTTACACTTTCTTCAAATTCAACTTTCCTCATTCCAAACACGTTAGCGTAATTAGTACATAAACTTAGGGCCTTTAGCCTTAACAGGTAGTAAAACACGGCGAGTAAAAATACTGTAAAAAGTCCTGTTTAAATGCCGCTATGCTCATGACAAATATTCAAGAACGGTTTATATCTCCATATGAAGAAAACTAATCTCTATGTTTCTACTGGAGAAACATTTTATTTATATTGGCCGAAAAAGGTTTTGCTATAAAAACTGCAAAAACATTGGGGTTACCTCACGCTCCCTACTATACCCTATGTTTCCAGACTTGTGACGAGTCCTGTACCTCATGTAGGAGATGTTGAAATAACAGTAGCAGTGAACCACTCATCTTACCTTACCTCTACCCTCATACCCCCTTTCCCCTCAATTCGCCTGATCCCCAAAAAAGGCCCTGACAGATCGAATTGTGTTCCGGTCCGGATTCCTTGCGTCCGCCTATTATTACTCTCCTGTTCTGGTAAATAGAGCTTGTCCCATATTAGGGCAGCAACCCTCCCCCATCCCCTCCTCTTCACTACCAAACGTTATGTTCCCGCCGTCTCTCTCTTTAAATGATGTGTTTACCTAGGTTCCATCTCTCTTCTTAATTAGTTTGAGCGCGTCACTTCGGGCTCCCTGTGACATCAACGCGAGATTATGGAACGTTTTTGTTTCGGTCGTTACTTACAAGTTCAATTAAGAAGAAACACACAAACATGTTGCTTGTTATTAAGTTACTAGAGTCGAGTTTTTGAGTGAAGGACCTTTAAGAAAATACAGCCTTTTTTTGATGCGGGCCAAAATTGACAAGAGTTTACTACTTTCTTAGTTTTAGGTATTAATAATATCTATCAAATCTGACAGCTGCAGATCACATGACCTGACGTATAAATACGTGAAGGTATTTTTATTTATCGACGCGTCTTACTACCTGTTCAGGTTACACGCATATTTGATAATTACTCTAATGGGGTAGGGATTAAGAAGGAAATTTTTTAGAGGTTATCTACCCGCATTCACGTGGGAAAGAGTGGTGAACCATTTAGGAAAAACCACCCTCAGTAGAACCGACCAGGATTCGAAGCCCAATCTCCACATCAGAAACAGGCCAGTCTAACACGAGAGTGACGCCTTAGACAGTTCGGCCATAGAAGCGTGTATGTGTCATGTTAAATTATATCTATATCTGCATTTGATAGAACAGATCAATTTTTTTACGAACCAAGTCTTACTGCCCATCTGGGATACTCACCATTTGATAGCAATGCTGTGAATATATTTGAGCCAGGCGTCATTTAGAGGGGATGTTTCCGTATTTTCAAAGGTTAAGAATGGATATCTATTTATAAAAATAAAACAACTGAGTACATCCTATTGGAACTCGAACAATGACATCCTTGCTTCCAGTAAACAAGAGAAGACAAGACAGTTGAGATCTTGATTTACGAGGCCATGGGTTCGAGTATGAGTAAGTTAATTAAGAGGCAAAGAACAAATATTTACCTAGAGTGTAATTATAAACATATACTATTGGCAAGAAATAACTCAGTGCGAATTCTCGGCTAGCTGAATTCAGAATCAGGCGAACCAACTGTACATCCATGTGTGGCTTAAACAGATGCAGAATGGAGGGGGGCAGTGGCGGCTTGTGTATAGACACTGAGGAACTACAGCACCCCCTATTTGCACTTGATATTATCGATAACATTTAATATAAGGAGTCCTTTTTCCTTTAACTCTTTCTTTATTTTTGTAGTACAATATATATTCATTAAGCTTAATGTCGGTACTTCAGTAGCCATCCCCCAATTTATGATAAAGATTAAAAAAAATATCTTTGTATGAAACTGTGTGCTTCACAGTGCCAGTAACGTGGTGTTTGACTGTTGTGCGCATGTGCACATAGGAGGGGGATGGAAGGAAGGTGGGACTGCCAGGTAGAGAGAGCACTGTTGCTATCACAGTGCCGGCTCTGGTGTGATGGTGGAAGGAAGTTTTTTTACTCAGTGTGTGTTGTGCTTAAAAACCGCGTACCATATTCTTGAATGTGATAAAGTGTAGAAGAGTGTAGAATTAGATTACTATTAGGCTTCCAGCTATTCTATTTGATTCATTTTTTTCGGTTCTTTTATTTAACAGAAAGACTAAATGCGCTTGCAGTAAATTAAATGGAGAAAAATTTCCTCAATTGTCATCCAGAGATCAAGGAGAAAATTATTGAAATGTTTGCGTAAATTAAAACAAGAAGAATGGATTTTATTTTTAAATGAATAGATCAAGCTTGGACTGTAACAATTTAAGTTAAAGTAAGTAAAAAAAGGTTTGGTTGTTTTTTGTTAGGATTTTATCAAGTTCCTAAATAAATTTTCATTTTATTCATGTTTTTTTTTCCTTTTACACAATTTTAAAACAATGGCTACATTTTTTTTGGAGCAGCAGCCCCAACAATTTTAGCTATGAGCCACCACTGAGGGGATTGGGGGTGTGTCAAAGGGTTAACTGACCTCCCAATTGTTGTCAACAAAATAATACAAAATCTTGATTAAAAATGTATTTTTAGAAAGAAAACACAACACAAGTTCCAATCATCTAATTTTATAAAGACTTTGCTTGAAAAAAAAAGCAGGGAGATTCGTCTCCTTCCAATAGAATGCGGGTACCTTACTAATAACTACCCTAATACCAAACTTAAAATGCGTCAAGCCAGGACGGTAAGTATGACCCTAATAAAAATAGTGTGTTATTATTTATTATCAATTCAGAATCGACCTTTCACTTCTTTATGAAAATATTTTGAATCCGGTCAACCTTACTCATAGGGGTCGCTAGCTCGTAATTATTTGGGAGTGGATAGTGATAGATCTAACTCCTTTTACCGTAGATTAAAAATTAAAAAAACAACAACTATTTCTTACTAAACGATTAGCACAAAAACCTGCTTCGGTGGCCGCATGGTCTAAGGTATCACTCTCGCAAAAGACTAGACTGCCTATGATCTGGAGATCAGGGTTTGAATTCCATTTGGGTGATTTTTCCTAAATGGTAAAATCCGGTCCCTCCACGCAATTGCGAGTACACTTCCTCTAAATTCAACCTTACTCATCCCTAACTCATTGTCATAGTATATATTCGTGTAAACTGAACAGGTAATAAGATGTTGTGCTAAGAAATACATAAACAACACGAAAATAAACATGGAATTATTTCTACAAAAATGTTACTTTAGTCATTTATGAATTTATCCAAACGTAGAGTTTAAATTAAATAAAACCTTTCACTGTTTCGTTTACGTTACCAATAATGTCCCATTTGATCAGCTTTATTGGGAAGGAGATATATTTTCCCCTCTTTCAATTCTCTCCTTCAACGACGCCCGTTGATTACTCAACATCTAACTATACAAATTCATTCTTTGTTGTTAAATATGAGATTAATTATACGAAAGTACGAACACCTTTCGTGTCAAACAACAGTGTAAAAAGAAACTTAATCACCATAACTTTTCATAATTTGGCAACCAAGCTAGAACACTACCTGAAAACCATTTTAACGTAAATTGCAATCAACACTCCAGCAGTCAATAAATTGTGTCTCCATTTATGGATGCTAATGCAGTAACTTGAATAAATAATCAAACAAACATAGGTTCATTTGGCAACCTTCCATAATGAGTAATGAAAGTTTTTTCTTATTTTTATTTGCTTACCAAAAGAGATCTATGTTCCAATCAAATGAAGAACAGGGCTTACAAATATCTGCCTCTAACCCCTTTTTATTTAATATTTGTTCATTTTGTCTTCTTTTCAATCTTGGAAAACCTGTAATGTAGTCTATATCATTCATTAGCAGGAGAAAGAAAGATACAAAACTAAAACAAAGTCTGATTTGTAGTTTTGGTAGTCCTGCTCGAATTAAAGTTCTTGATTGATCGCTAAGAACACGATGTCTTTACCTAATTAACCGCTGACTTCCATTTGTCTTACCTCTATCTTTTTTTTAACGCTTTACGATTTACAAGGGACTCTTGATGAGGTAATTTTAACGTGTTTTATTTTCTGGAGGAAAAAAACACCTTTCTCAGCAAAGACTATGCGACTGATCTTAACAATTTTATCCGCGTTTAATGTTTGATATCTTACATATATTTAAATAATATATTTTAGTTTTATTAATTAGGTTGATGGATCAACTTCAATGCTGCAGCAATCGTAATAAATGTGCTGCGTGACAATTGGTATATTTGCAAACAAGTTTCTCTGTGAACAGTAGACCTATCTCGCTCCCTCTATGTTATTATATCGTTACTACAGTCTTACAAGTTTTTCTGTGAAACGTAGACCTCCCTCCATGTTCTTATCGTTACTAAAGGCTTACTAGTAGTTCTGTGAACAGTAGACCTCGCTCCCTCCATGTTATATTGTTACTACAGTTTTACTAGTAGTTCTGTGAACAGTAGTCCTCACCCCCTCCATGTTCTTATCGTTACTACAGTCTTACTAGTAGCTCTGTGAACAGTAGACATCCATCCCTCCATGTTCTTATCGTTACTACAGTCTTACTAGTAGTTCTGTGAACAGTAATCCTCTCTCCCACCATGTTCTTATCGTTACTACAGTCTTACTAGTAGCTCTGTGAACAGTATACCTCACTACCCCATGTTCTTATTGTTACTACAGTTTTACTAGTAGTTCTGTGAACAGTAGTCCTCGCTCCATCTAATTATCGTTACTACAGTTTTACTAGTAGTTCTGTGAACAGTAGTCCTCGCTCCCTCCATGTTCTTATCGTTACTACAGTCTTATTAGTAGCTCTGTGAACAGTAGACATCCATCCCTCCATGTTCTTATCGTTACTACAGTCTTACTAGTAGTTCTGTGAACAGTAATCCATCGTTACTACAGTCTTACTAGTAGCTCTGTGAACAGTAGACATCCATCCCTCCATGTTCTTATCGTTACTACAGTCTTACTAGTAGATCTGTGAACAGTAGACCTCACTCCATGTTCTTATCGTTACTACAGTCTTACTAGTAGCTCTGTGAACAGTATACCTCACTCCCCCCATGTTCTTATCATTACTACAGTCTTACTAGTAGTTCTGTGAACACTAGCCCTCTATACCTCCATTTTATTATCGTTACTATAGCTCTAAGATTTCTCTTTGGATTTTGTGTTAAGCTATCTCACATAATTTCTCTTTGGAATTGAAGTTGATATTTTCATTGCCAATAAAGTAAAACATAAAACCAATTATTACCATATCCAACAATATATTATATTCATAGATAATAACCGCTGTTCACGTTGTTTTAGACGTCAGTCTCACAATAAATATAAACATTTAAGAAAATAAGTTTAATATATTCTATTGATTGCTTATAATTTTAATTTGAAATCACTTGAGATGGGCTCTAAAAACAAAAAGTTCTGAGTGGCCGCCATATCGAAACCAGCCAGATTGGTAAACTATGTAAATAGGAACGTAGTTTGGCCTAGGTTCAAGTATTGTTCCTGCCAAATATCGTTAAAATGGGTCCATGAATTTGACAATCATAGCGGAACAAGCATCTGAATAGACAGACGAAAGGCCATATGATCAAGTTAAAAAAGGTAAATACAACTTGTGAATGTGTGGATTGCCAGACCTCCACCGTGGTTCGGATCCCACGTTAAGCTGTAGGTCCTCCATTTCATCTCACAATCACCCTATCATTACTCATTAGCGTAAGAGCGTTTAACTCGAACGGGTAGTAAGACACGGTGCTAATAATAATAATAAAAGGTAAATGATTTTGTAATTTTTTTAACAAAAATATTTGTGGGCAAACATATTTTTTTCCCCTTATTGTTTAGCTTTCTACACATCTCAATAGATTCTCAATATTTACTACTTTCATAGTGGTATTTGAATATAATATTTTAAATGAAGAGAAAAAATCATATTCAAATTCGAACAAATAAAAGAGAAACTTATGGGAATCCCTACGTGAGGGTTGAAGGGGTTACTGGCAGCATCAACTGGCCACCGAGGCTTTTCTCCTGACCAAGCTTACCCTAATCTAACCTAACATAGCATGACATAACCTAACCTAACCTAGCCTAGCCTAACCTAACCTAGAAATACTTGTGTATATAATTTAGTTAAATTAAGACTGATGAGGCTGAAATAACGTATAACTGCTAGACCCCGTGGGCCACCCCTATTATAAAATTAGGGGTGGGATGGCATAGCAACATGGGGTGTCTGCAATCTGGACTCCTCCCCATCTATCAAAAGTAGTTTTTAATTTGAATAGCTTTTTCACTCTACATCCATGAAAATACGGGTATACTTCCTCTAAATTAAATCTTTCTTTACTCCTTACACCTAAGTGTAATTAGTAGATATGCGTACATCCCGAATGGGTAGTAAGACGCGTTGATAAAATAACCACACACAATATTCAAGAACTGTTGATATTACAATGTGTAGAAAATTAAACTAAACTTATCTACGGAAACAATATTTTATTTTGGTCAAAAGTGTTTTCAATTATAAAAACTGTAAAGAATACATATGTTAAATCTAGTTCTACGCCATTACGTGAATGACACAATGACTGAATGAGGCCGATTTAATCTTTAGATGTAACTAAGGTACTTCCTCCCCCCTCCCCTTCTGCTCTAGTAAAAGTTGTAACCAGTAAAATCTATGTCAAAGTTAAGTGACGTTGCATCAATCACTTGATTCTAGCTACTGTTTTATTTCTCTTGTAAAGATAGAACGGCGACCATAAATCAACTAACACTCGGAATTATATTAATTTTTTTTTTCAAACACTTCAAAGTATCCTCTCATTTCTATACCCTCGGGACATTTTCATAAGTCATTATGATACTCTCCTTTCAACACATCCTCTTCAAACTATAACTTTAAATAAAAATAAAAAAAATATCAAGAGAAGAATAAAATTGGGAAGGTAATAATTTTTGTTTCCCCTAATTATTTCTCCTGGCAGTTTTGTTACCACGTAGCTCCCCCCCGTCCCCCTACACTCTTGTGGATGTAAAAGTTTCAGTCTGTCTGTCCTACGGCTAAATAAGTACAGGTGCTTGTACAGTTGACTCGTCATAACAAGGCATTCTTCTAGCAGCTCAAAACGTTACTAAAGCTTGATCCATTTCGGCAGCCCCAAGAGCTACACTTGTAGTAGACTAGACTTCCAATGACGGGGATATCTAGATTTGAATTTCGGTCGGATGTACTGGGATGGTTTTTCACTCTCCTTCCACTAAAATGCGGGTACATTACTTCTAAATCTGCTGAAGACAGGGAAATCGAGGTTCGAATCTCGGTCGGGTGAACTGAGGGTGGGTTTTCCTAAATGGTTTTCCACTCTCCCTCCACGCAAATGCGGATTCACTTCCTCTAATTCAATCTTCCCAATTATTAATCCATTAGCGTAATTAGTATTTAAAAAGCGTATAACCTGAACGGGTAGTAAGACGCGCTGCTAATATTATTATTATTATACTTCTAAATATAGCCTTCCTAATCCCTATTAGCGTAATTAATGTAAATAGGCGTACAACCCGAACAGGTATAATACAAGGTGCTGAGAAAACATAAGCTTTATTCACACGTTCGCCTAAAATTGAAAGCATAACCTGGTTGAAAGGTGCAAAAATTCACACGATTGCAAAAATGTATATTGACCCATGATGATTTGCAACATAAACAAGAAACTGCTGCTAAGCGACATGCTTTTTTTCTAGTGAATAACACAGTTCTATTAAATTAATATCACGGTGGATGTTTTATTATTATTATTATTATTATTATTATTATTATTATTATTATTACTATGACGCTAAACAAATCAAAACAAAAAAGAAACACGCGCTTTCCATTTAACGAATTATTTTAAATAATGTCATAACAATAAAAGCAGATGTTTGCTTGTATCTCTCTTCTTTTTTAGGCGCATGCGCACTGATCAAGACAGTTGATTTTGAAAATGGATTGATGTAGTTGCTAATATTGTCGTGCAGAAAAGTAAAGCTGAAGTTATTTAAAGTTTCGCCGAGGCTGAAATCATACCCCAAAACATGTACTCTTAAGTTGGTAGTTTAGAGGAACGCGAGTTAAGAGCAGTATTTTTTCAGTTTTAATAGCAAATTATTTTAGCCAAAATATTTAAAATGTTGCTCCGGTAGAAACACAGAGTTTAACTTTCTTCACACGATGATATCAACAGTAATGGTTGAATATCTGTCATTAGCATTGCGGAATTAGATGAGAAACTTTTTTAACGAAGATAAAAAGTGGTCATTAAATTCCCGGAGCCCCTTGACAGATATTCAACAACTGTTGATATCACCGCGTGAAGAAAGTTAAACTCTGTGTTTCTGCTAGAACAATATTTTATTTCTTTTGACCAAAATATATGTTGATGCTAAAACTGCAAAAACACTCGCGTTTCCTACATCCCCACCTCATCCCTTCCTTTTTGATAAGCGATGTCCTTTTTGACGGCCCGATTTTCGTGAAGCGGCGAATAAGAAAGACACGCCTTAAAGCCCACAACCCCAATTATGTTCATCAAACTAAACCATTGTACTCAGGGATTTAAATAGATTCAGAACGCAAATTAACAGTGACGTTTATAATGCGCGGCCACACACAAAGATACGCGGCGAACTCCTAGGATAATGCCCCCCCCCCCCCCCTGCCCACGAGGGCATTTCAATAAATACATGCAAGTCATTTCCTGCGTAGAACAAGAACAATGTCATTCAGTTTTTTTTTATTGAGTTGCGGCGATAGTAAACACAGCTTGCGCCGTAATTACTAGCTTTGAGGGTGTACAAATTAGTTTGTAGTCGCCACCCGCATCGGCGTTCGCATGGCATAATGCGTCACTCACGTTCCAAGCCCCGTCTACAGAATGTGTGTCCGTAATCCGTAGTTAGTGGTACGTAAGAAATCGATGTAATGGTATCAGAAATATTTGTCTACACAGAGTCCTGATCCAAAATTCCTGATTCCGTATATATATATATATATATTTTAACTTTCTAAAGGTTAGTTGATATAGAATACCAACCACAGTTAAGCAAATATGTACGCGTGCATAATATAAAATCACCAATGGCAGCGAAATAATCCGTTACATTTTAAGGCTATATAAAAACTAATGATAAGTTTGATAGCTCAAATCATTATATAATATACAGGTGTTTGGAAACTCGTAGCCCAAACTGCACATATAACTTGTTTGAACCAAATATAATACAAAATCCCTGTACACTTACATTCGGTAAGCTAAGCTAACGCCATTAAATTGTGTTAAAAGTTTCGGCATACAGCGCCGGGGGGAGCACAGCTATTCAAGCCTACGTGTATAACAAGTTGCATAGGAACTAGGCGCGTGACACTATACACACCTCGATATCTAGGAGCACGGCAGCAGAATATACCACAATTAATAATAAACAACACACCATTCTATCTAGAAACGCGAATACGTTCTGAGGGTTATCATTAACGGTCATACATAACAGAAAGTGCTTGCCATTATTACATGTGCAGTGCCACGCTCCTAACTCCTATGCAACTTGTTGTACATGCATGCTTGAACAACTTTGCTCTCCCGGCGCTGTACGCCTAAACTTTGAACACAATTTAATGGTATTTGCGTAGTTTTCAGGATATAAGTGTGTAGGGATTTTGTATTAATTTTGGTTCAAACAAGTTATATGTTCAGTTTGGGCTACGAGTTTCCGAACGCCTGTACTTATTTAAAAAATCTATTTACTTATTATGACAGTACCTTGACCTACATTTCAATTATATCCTGGTCGTTTTCTCATATTTTTTAAAAAATTTGATTCTACTGATCTGACTGCTCATCGCTTGATCCTTGCTGTAGGGATTTATTTTCGAATAACGACCTGTATTCTAATCCCGATGTCCCTATCAGTTCAAACTACTGCGAGAGTAACGTCTAAGGCCATTTGGCCACAATAGCGGGTTTTACTGCTCTTTATTGTTCATCCCTGTAGTGACTTCATAGGAGGTCAGACCTCACAGATTTGGGTTTGATCCTCCAAGAATACGTGTGTTAATGTTAATTGCCGCACTATTTTAACGCTTTCTCCTTTCTTTAACTATTACCACACGGTTCATAAAAAAAATTTACTCTAAACTCAATTTAAAGATAATTAGCTAGTCTTATTAATGTTAGTGATGCGATTATTTTAATAACTCCTAATCAAGTGAATATCTTTCCATATAGAGGAAATTCCTCTGCAAGTACCTAGATAAAATTAAATTTGTCATTGATATATGACTTAATAAATAACAACTTCAATAGGGTATTTTGGGATAAAGGTTTGTTGATACGTATTTACTAGTAATACTGTGAACATTAGACCTAGCTCCCTTCATGTTCTTTTCTTTACTACAATCTTACTAATTTTACTAGTAGTTCTGTGAGCAGTAGACCTCCCTCCCTCCATGTTCTTATCGTTTCTACAGTTATGTGAACATTAAACCTCACTCCCTCCACGTTCTTATTTTTACTACAGTCTTAATATTTTCCTATGGATTTCAAGTTTAAATATCTCCTATAATTTCTCCATGGATTTGAAGTAGATATTTTCCCTTGGTGGTATATTTAGACAAAAAAACAAAACAAATTTACATTATATTCCTAAATGATATTCGTTGTTCTGATAGCTTTATATGCTAGTCTGTCAATCTATCTCAAATTTTAAAAAAACACGCTATATCTACTTGATCAAGTGCTTATGATTTTAAATTTAAATCACTTGAGATGAGTTATAAAACAAAAACATTTGAGCGGCCACCATATTAAAACGAATAATCAAATTGAAGAACACTTAATTTGCATCGCCCGACCTAGGCTCGAAGAATGTCCTTGCCAAATTTCACTTTAAATGGTTAACACATTTGACAATCACCACGGAGCAAACATCCGGCCAGAAAAAATACCAAATTGTTAGGTTAAAACATGATCTAGCCACGCTCGATTAAATAATTACTGGCATGTTTTAACACAAGATTATTAGCGCTAAGATTAGGGATAGCGTAGATAATATTAGAGTAAGTGCGTCCGCATTAGCGTGGTGGAGAATATGGGAAACCGCTCTCCCTACACCCAGTAGAGATTAAAACCTAAAATAATCCCATAACCGGCTATTAGCGAGTCGGATTCCTTTAACCCCGTGAGCACTCCTACCCTTGAATGACTATAATATTAGTACAATATAAAACCAACTCTCGTCCAGTTCTAACCCATGTAAAGAGAGCTCTTGATATCAGTCCTGCCAACACAAAGTCTAATCATCTGCGATCATAACTCAAGATGGATCAATTTTTAATACCGTCCCAGTCTACAAAGGGGGGCTGGAAATTCATGTTTGACTTGTTAATATATCCTTCTGAGTAAGACGTATATTATGCTTGACTAATAATACCATTTATATATATAAGGTGTGCCGTAACATGTGGAACACTCCCCAGGGCGCCCATATGTGTCTTCAAAATGGGAGGGGGGTTTGATTGGAGTCCCATATGTGGGTGGGGTGCCAACGAACCCAACCCCCTACTCAAAAGAAGATTTCAAGAACTAAACATTGTGAAGAGGGAATTTTTGAGTATCTTAACATAATTTTGATCTATGAGCTTCATGAAGCAACTCAAGATTTTTTTTTAATTTGACAAAAAAATTAATAGGGTTTATAGCTGGATCCATTGAAAAGAAACCTTATATTTTCACAAGTTTATTGGAGAGAACAAAATGAAAATAAAACTGATGAAGAGGTGATCGGAGCTGATTTACAGTCTATCATTTTTATATCTGTTAAGTCAAATATGCTTGATTCAAAGTTTTTGATAGCAAATTTCAACCAATTGCCAAATATATAATTTTGATTTTTCCATAAAAATTAACCAAAAAGTAAATATGGAAAGGTGATAAAGGGGGTTGAAGCCCCTCTTATCACCCAATTATGAGGGCCCATGGACTTACCTCAGTGGTGGACAGGATAAAAACAATGAAACAAGTTCATATAAACATGTACCCCATTTGACCTTGTTTCCTAGTTATAGTCATGTTTGTACTCCAATAATGTGGACCTGCTTAACATTATAGGAAGTTCTCAAAATGGCCACCTTCAGCCTGAATGTAAGCTTTGCAGTGCAATGTATTTTTGAAAGAGTGCGGCATTCTACGACACGACGACTGCAGGTTTGTATTCAGGCCAAAAATGTCCATTTTGAGCACTTCTTATAGTGATGGATTAAATACCCAAGCTATTATATTGATTGTATTATGTATATGACGATTTACGCAGTCCATCACAGACTTTGCCATAAGATATGAGTGAAGAATTACCCTGGGCACCGGGCGATTCCTGGATATCTCAGTGGTCAGAGCAATGGCGTACTGAGATAAAGATCCAGGGTCCAGTTCCCATGCCCAGGTGTAATTTTTAAATATAAAGAACTTCCTATAATGTTAAGTAGCTCAACATTACCGGAGTACAAACAGGAGTATAGCTCGGAAACAAGGTCAAATGGGACACATGTTTTGTTAACTGATTTTGTTGCTCTCCTGTCCACCGGTGAGGTGGGTCTCACATGTTACGGTACATCCTGTGTACTTCAAATGTGTGATTCTCAAATGAGTTACTCTAAGGTCCTCCAACTCTCCCATTAAATTCGTGAATCATCCACTTTAATTTGTACTCCCATAAACGGAGCTGTTCTCTATTTCTCTCCTTAAGTTCCCCATAATGCAGTTGTTAGGGTCTGCCTGATTGAAAATGTGGGGCTATTTGGGTTTTTGTTATATGGAACAGGGGTGGACAAGGTTCCTGATCGAAAAGGTAAGTTTTCTGTAATAATTTTTTTTGATGTGACAATGCGCCTGATTGAAAAGGTTGGGTTATTTATTGATAATTATTTACATGTGTGGGCAAAGGTGATGCGTTGAAAAGGTTGGATCATTTAAATTTTTACCATAACAGGGGTGCCTATACAGACAAGATTAGTAATGGCGTTTTTTTCAAGCATAATTAATAGGGGGTGTACAAGGTTCCTGATTGATGATTTTGAGTTCAATCCCCACATGCAATATTCAGAGCCAGTTTCACGGATAATGTGTCTGACTCAAGAGGCTGGGAGATAATTCCAGCTAGGTGCAATTTAAGGTGTTTTTATTCACATATATATTAACTTTAGGAGAATTCTCCTAAAGTTAATGTATATTTCGTTCCTTACTAATTTATTAAAATGTTTTTCAAAAATTCACATATATGTTTACCAATCATGTCCCAGGAGATTACAGGTACGTGCTTCTTAAAATTTACTTTTATTTTTTAGCAGTGCGGCTTACTCTCAATCCGGGCTATACGCATATATAGCATACTAATTAAACTATTCTGTTAAGGATAAGGAAGGTTGAATTGAAAATAAGTGTATCCGCATTAGTGTGGAAGGAGATACCATTTTTTTTAGGGAAACTACCCTCAGTACACCCAATAGAGATTTGAGTCTGATCTTCCCGTAATTGTGTTTAGTCTATTGTGAGAGTGAAGCCTTAGACAATGCGGCCACTGAGGCGGGTCACTTTACTATTGACTGCTGACATTAGCAAGTTTTAAGATCCAGATGGCCTGTTTTATGTGAATAAGTAGGGCTTACCGTCCCACTTAGAGAACGTCTGTCTGTCCACTTGTCGAGATATTTTGTGTATCCCTGGCCAAGGAAGGATACGCCTCAGTGCTTCGTCCAGTACAAAGCGCTAGTAGCAATCAACTCCAAGCCACTAATTGCTTACATTACTGTGGAATCTGCTTCTAAGAAAAACTAAACAAATCGTTCTGCATCTTGAATTATTTAAAACCCCAAACTATTGTAAAGTAGTATAAATAAAACTCAATAGGGATCTATTCAGGGCTCGAATTACGATAGTGTGTATTGAGGGGGGTGGGGGGGGCTGTATCCTAAATGTTATCCCACTCTCCTTCAACTAAAATATAGACACATTTGCTCTAAATTCAGCCTTTCTCATCTCTAACTCTTTAGCGTAGTTAGTTTATATGCATATGGCTCGGACGGAAAAACAAAATGATCATTAATAATTTATGAAAAATATTTCGTTAAACTTTGACGAATATTTTTAAAGGAAGACGATATTTAATAAAGGTTGTTAAAAAAGTAGGATGTGTAGTTAATATTTGGAAATCCAAACCACGGTTTTCACATCATATGAATATATAATTGCAGACCTCACAGAGATTTGAACTAAAGCTTCTTGAAAGTTTATTAGGGAGCAACGTCTGACGAACATGACCTCGCCGACAAAGCCAAATATTGAAATTACAATTTAAAATCACGCATTAGTGAATCGAAACAAAAAATTACCCGCGTCGGTGGCCACGTGGTCTAACGCGCTACTATTGCAGTGGGCTAAACTTCCGATGATAGGGATATAGAGGTTCGAATCTCGTTCGGGTATACTTACGGTATTTCTTCCAAAATTGTTTTCCATTCTCACTCCACGTAAATGCGTGTACACTTCCTATTAATATAACCACTTACTATTCACCAAAACCACTAGCGCAATTATTATATAAGTATATAACCAGAACGGTTAATAAGATGCGGTTCTAAAATCTTTTTGAAACTAATTAATTTTGGAAAGGCCAACATGCCGAACAATTAAATGAGGGGGTGTGGTGGAGAGGAAAGAGGAGATGTGAGAGGTAGAGTGAACATTAAAAAAATTATTTTTGAACAAAATCTTGATAGAATGCTATTAACTGACCATTAATAGATATTATACAGTTGACAACCTTCAAAAGTATTATTATTGCCACCGCACCTTACTACCCGTTCAGGTTATACGCACTTACGCTAATGTGTAATGGTAGAGTGATTGTGAGATGAAATGGAGGACCTACAGTTTAACGTGGAATCCGAACCACGGTGGAGGCCTGGCATTCCCCACATCAACAATATGTCTTGTCAGAGGTGAAGGAAGGGTTCGGCAATAAAATAAAACTGTGCCGGGACCGAGGATTGAGCCCTGAACCTCCAGGACAGAAGTCTGACACCTTAACTCTAGATCGCCGGTCATCCTACAACCTTCTAAAGGAATTTATTGATCATAGGTCTTAATTTCTAAGTAGGAAACAAAATGTAATAAATTACACATTTATATGAATATATTTAGGGGTAAGGTGTCAAACTGCTATGCTGGCGGCCGGGGTTCAATCCTCGGTCCCGGCATAGAGCTATCTGATTACCAAACCCTTCTTTCACCTCTGACAATACATCTTGTGAATGTGGGGAAAGCCGGACCTCCACCGTGGTTCGGATTCCACGTTAAACTGTGGGTCCTCCATTTAATCTCACAATCACCCTGCCATTACACATTAGCGTAAGTGCGTACAACCCGCACGGGTAGTAAGACGCGGTGCTAATAATAATAATAATAATAATAATAATAATATATGAATATAATAAATTCATTTCTTCAGCTTTAAAATGCACATGATTTTTAAGTATTTCTAATTGCATTAGTCAAACTATTCCTAACAATTTAAATTTATTATTATTATTATTAGCACCCCGTCTTACTACTCGTTCGGGTTATACGCACTTACGCTATTGTGTAATGGTAGGGTGATTGTGAGATGAAATGGAGGACCTACAGTTTAACCTGGAATCCTAACCACGATGGAGGCCTGGCATTCCACACATTGGTCGGTCACCCGACCGAGATTCGAACCTCGATCTCCCCGTCTTCAGCAGTCGAGCTCAACACGACAAGCGCGTTAGTCAACTACGCCACCGAGGCGGGGTAAACACATTGAGTTGAGTCTTACAAATCTGAAGTGACACTGTTCATGGTGAAATAAGAGCTGAATCGGATCAAGAGAGAACTAGCACACTTACCCTCTAGTGGTGAGATTTAGTATTACAAATGTAGTCATTTATACTGGAGCTGGATGCCAATTTGATGCTTTTCCCTGTGATTTTAAATCAAAATTGATGATTTTTGAATTGTGTTACTTTTCTCATTGGGGGTCAATATATAATTTAAAGAAGCTCTGCGTGCCCTGGCAACAATCCACTACACGTCACTGAATAGATGTGACTATATTTCCTCCTAAATAATTTATCATAAAAACAAATTATTTCTTTCTGTTTAAAAATATGTAAAGATATAAACGTCTCAAAATTATAGTTCGTGTTCAAATAAAGAACAAGAATGCTACGGTAAATATGGGTCATTAGGAATAACAAAACTGACTAAATTACTTAACGAGTCTATTTATAAAAAAAACCTTAAAGAAACATCAAGAACCACTAATCCAGAGACCCCGGGTTCGATTCCTGGTGTTTCCAGACTTTTCTGTGAAGCAGTGGGTCTGGGATGGGGCAAACTGTGCCTTGTGAGGACAAATGAGGAGCTAATTGAATCAAGAAGTAGCACTGGTCTAGAAAACCGAGATTAACGGCCTGAGGGGGGGTTGTGCTCACCACATACACCCTCTATCCACAAATGTTGACAATATCTTCACCAACAGACGGTTGCCACTTGGTTGGTATAGCTCACTTAAGGGATTACACCATGGAATTTTTTTTGGTCATTTTTAATTGATATTAACAACATTTATAAAAATTGATAGCTTTATATCACATGAATTTATATATGACTATTTTAAAGTAGATTTAATATATTTTACAGCTGTCATAGAAGGTTCTTCTTTATGACAATCGGACTGTACTTTTAGAATATTTATTTTCTCATGGCGTATACCCAAAATAATTGAAATGCGTGTACCCACAAACAAATGTAGAGCATAACATTTATATCCACGGATAAACCGATTAAATGAAACAATTTATTGCCTGGGTGTGGATGGAAGCCAGGACCCCTGGTGGCGAAACCCACAGCTCCGCCTCTGGTTCAGACGTGAACTGGGGCACTCCTTGCTATTGTCTTTACCCCTTCCCCCTCGTTTGTCACGTGGCTCAGACGTGTAATATTTCACCGCGGGTAATACTAGACCTCTCGAAAAGAAACTGGTATAGCTCATGGTCAGATAAATCATCGAAAATATGCAGTAGGAATTTAAGGTGGGAGTGTAGGGGACGAGAGAAAAGATAATGTATATTTTGAGATTTTTATAGCAAAACATTTAATGGCCCGAAATAAGTACGATATTTCTTTAATACAAGCATATAGTTTAATTTTCTTTACGTGGTGATATCAACAGTTGCTGAATATCTGTCATGAATATAGCGGCATTAGACTATAAACTTTTAAATGAAGAGAAACAGTTGTCATTAACTTCCAGGACACCCTTGACAGATATTCAAAACCTGTTAAGATTACTACGCATAGAATATTAAATTAAACGTTTCCACTAAAGCAATATTATGATCATTTGATTCCATTAGATTTTAAAAATGACAGCTAAACACGGGAATACAATTGGAGACCTTTGGCTTATACTACCAATGCTCTACCACTGAGCTATCCAGGGATCGTCCCGTGTTCAGGGTCATTCTTCACCCATATTTAAGGCGGAGTCTGTGATGAATGTGTAAATATCACCTGCTAATAGAGCTATCATTGATATTGTAAATTCCCGATCCTACTTCTGACATCTTTTTGTACTTTTATATGGGTGCCCGGTA
Source organism: Timema douglasi (assembly GCA_901482245.1). Taxonomy (NCBI): domain Eukaryota; kingdom Metazoa; phylum Arthropoda; class Insecta; order Phasmatodea; family Timematidae; genus Timema; species Timema douglasi. The sequence goes on from CABEEJ010004205.1 coordinate 36,335, forward strand.
GCCAACCCTAACTACAGCACTACCACGGCACCGTAGGGAGTTACATGGTTGGGATGGACTCCAAGCAGTAGGGGTTGGAATGGGTTATTCGTTAGGGGGGGGGGGTGAGACTTGAGAGTTAGTTCATTAAGATATATTTATTAATCTATTCAGATGATTAAACTACTACATAAGTAACCGGGTAGATCTACCGTGACGAGGGAGCAGGCACGATAGCGGGACTCACAAACCTTCCTATAGACCCACGATCGACCCTCTGGCGAGGGTGGACTACCATACCACATTTTATTCCGTCGTTTAGTCAGTCGTTGCTAGATACCGACCCACATGCACTCAGTATGGCGCCAAACATTAAACAAGGTGCTATTCTATCGCCTAAACTTGCTGATCTCGATATTCCACCAGCCAGGAGAGTCCATCGGTCGCACCGTGCTCGTTCGTCAACAGGATGCAAGCTGCACGAGATATATACTATTCTCAGCAGGATGGCAACCCAACACTCTTGACTTCCAAGGAAATGTACAAGCGCGGATTAACCTCTTGTCAAAATAAATCTTAAAATAATTATGCTCTCACAATATCATCAATAGTACAAATACATTATATGTTCCAAGCGAATCAAGATGGAAGAAAGCAAAGCTATACGACTAAATATATATATATGAAAGGCTAGGTTTGAAAGATGAAAGATTGTACTTTTACAATCTATTCGAATATGATTCAGATATAGCTGATTTCCGTAACTATTATCATTTATCCCCCCAGATTTCTCCTTTCATATACAAGGTGTTCACTAACAAATGATACAACGCTTTAGGAGAGGTAGGTGGGTGGAAATGGAACACTTTGACATGAGGAACCTTCTAGGTGAAAATGGTGACGGAAATACACAGGGGGAGATTATATAGCAGCCTACTGGACTGGAGTGTGGCGTTGTGCGCACTTGTACTAGTTGTCCCATTTAACTCACTGTTGCTACAGGATAGCTCGTACCGAGTGCTTGCAGGTGTTCGTTAGTCTGTCCTCGCCATCGCTACTCGACCCTGAGCCATGTTACTGTACAGTTTTACGGAGCAGAAGGAGATGGTGTTCATGTATGAATACCAGAGAAGCGGACAGGTTATTACACTAAGATAGTTACTATGAACTTGCTATATTCTGACCACGTGTGTAATGCTTAGCAATAAATGCTCATGCCACTGTAATATGTGTCACATCAATATACCCCAGATGCTTACCCGCCCCTGCACATTACCGTTGTCATTTCCACCAAGAGGAGATCTCCTCCGGAAATGGGTTCCTTTTATCAAATTGTTCAATTTACACCTACCCATCTCCCCTAAAGCATTGTAAAATTTAATCACGAACACCTTGTATAGGGTGGAGATAAAATAATCAGATGATTAGTAACATGAAAATTAACACTTTAATTGAATAATAAATTTTCATTAGCTAATTAAAAGCAAACTACATATTACATTTTTTCACTTTTTTAAAGATAATGCCAGTCAGGTGAGTTCCACCGGACGTCAGATAAACCTCCGCACGTTGTGCATCACTTTCTTCAGCATAGATTGTATAATTGTTTCCGACCCACCCTGTATAATCAATTTAATTGTAGAGCGTTGCTTTCTTCCTCTTTATTCATTTTGGCCAAAAACAATTTTTTGTAGGGAATACCACAGAAATACTGACCTTAAATCGCTCTTAATTACATCCCACCTAAAAGAGACCCTCTCTAGGCTGATTAATCGGAAAATTGGTTACATGATTACTTTTTTTTTAATAAAAGCAACGGTATCGTAATGCGGTTTTCTGCAAACACCTCCCCCCTCTTAAAATAGCGAATCAAAGATTAGTTAAATAGTTTTATTATTGAAAAATAATAATTATAATACACAAATTAACTTTATAAGCACAGGGCTATATCAACACATGACTTACATTATCATAGTATTTCGATAATAATACGTTTAAATATACGCACATTTCAAGTCGATTTTCAAAGTCCTCTAGACTTGTAGTTGTTGACCTTTCTAGCCACTCGACCATAGAACTGCTAGTAAAATTAAACATTTGAATAAAGCAGTACTATTTTATCTTTATCACCGCGTCTTACTACCTGTAGAAGTACTAATACGTCGCGTTTAATCCCATAAACTGGACATCGCAAGACATAGCTGGAATGTTGTCTATATACTGGTTATTCTTTCTACCCTGCCTTTTAGTATTGGTGAAGATACAGTTTAATTTTAGTAGAAAGAAACTTAGAAATACAACATATATTTTTGAGATCAATATAGATAACATTTTACTTTATTAATAGTGTTACTTATATGTATTGATACCATATATCAAAAGTAACAGGCGCAGATCACTTGAATTGACGTATGAATACATGAAAAATGAAAATAGATTTATAGTAACTACTTTATAGTACAGCTTTTTACTACTGCGCGCCTGAGCTACACCATTCGTAGGCCATTTGTGGAAAGATAGGCCAGTAATAATGTACCATTGCCCAGGAGATTCTCGAATATACTAATCGTACATCCTTTCCTTGGAGGCTCCTTCAATGTCCTTATGAGATGAAGTGATGGCGATAGTGACTATGAGGGTGCTAAACAAGTGGAAACACTTACATATAACTTAAGACTAATTAATCAAACCTTGGTGACTGTTGGGGTAATTCCCCTTTCAGGAAAAATACCCTAGGGTAACTCTCGCAATAGACTAGACTGCCAATGGTGGGGAAATCTAAAATCAAATCCTGGTCGGGTGTACTGAGAGTCGTTTTTCATAAATAATTTCCCTCTGTCTCTACGAAAAGTGCTTATGCTTCTTCCAAGCTCAACCTTCCTCATCCTAAACGCACTAGCGTAGTTAGGACATAGGCGTATAATTCGAACGGGTAGTAGACCTAAGATGTGATATATATATATATATATATATATATATATATTACATAATAATATTATGTATCTAGTCTGTCACCTTAGTTCAGTCAGTAGAGTGTCTGTCTACTGAGCTAAGGGTTCTGGGTTCGATTCCCGGCATGGCTGAAAACTTATTGATTAAAATAAGGGTTTACTCTTTCACATTGATAAACTAACGGATGGGGACTGGATACTGTGTATTTCTAATCTTAAGTTAGATAATAAGTTGCATGTATCTACGATAGGCCTATTCAGTCGGTAGTGGAAAATATATAAATTGGATAAAAAACTGACCACAGGCTGGAAACTGTAATATATGTAAACAAAATAAAAATAAATTTATTTAGACCCACTAACCCTACTAAGGCACTGGATTGAAGATTTGCGGGGGCTTAATTTATGAAGTACTACTACACTAAGTAGGCAACTCTAAAACAATTTGTCTGAATAAACGTCGCGAGCAAGATTCATCTTCTAATATCACAGCCTATATCTTCATAGGAAGATTTAAAAATATTATGACTTCACTGCACTAGTAGGAGACGAACCTTTTCCTCCTCAAAGCTTCTTAATACTAGTTTGATTTATATCTTATAATCAAATACATGTTTTAATCCTTACATATAGTCTAAAATGAAAGGTACAAGTGAAATGAGTGGAAAATCACATTTCACACTTTCTCCAGAACCACAATTTTTATTTCTCAAACCCAATAAGGACAGCAGCAAGTACTATTTCAAATTGATTTAAATATGAGATAGAGACATCTTTTAACAATCATATAAAGTGCATTAGACAAGTCTTATGATTGTCTAACAGATGAAAGCATTAACTAAATTTGAGTTAAAATGGGATTTTATTCCTTTCACTCCTGTATACTTCAGATAGATTTATTGACGCTTTATTGAGTTAATAGATGCTTTTTATATCACTAATTAGTATTACAAGTTTATACGGTGTAATGGCATGATTATAAATAATCTTGTATTCAAGATACTTCCAATACATTATTCCTTTATTTTAACGGTGGAAATTAATAACTTAAGGTGGGATGGAAGGGAACGCGAGAAAAATCCAGTGTTTTTGAAATTTTTAGGGAAAAATACTTTTTTTTTGGAAAAAATAAATAAAATATAACTCCAGTACAAACATAGAATTTAATTAATCGTGTGCTTGTCAGGAGAAACACAAGAGCAAGGTGAATGCGGTTAGAATGATATCTCTAGGAAATGTATGTGGGAAAACTCACATGAACAGCGTCAGTCATGAATGGGTGCTGAAGGAGTGCGGTCAGAAAAAAGTCTAATTGGTAAATGTGAAAAAGCATCTTACGTTGATATGGGCATGTTGAGATGATTTATGTGGCTCGAGTGGTGAAGCAAATATATGAAGGTAGAGTGTGTGGGTTAAATTGAAAGTTTAGGCCATGAAAGACGTGGCTAAATGCTGTAGACGAATGTGTGAAAAAGAGAAACATTAAGAGTATTAAGAATAAAAGATCACGTATGATTTGGTTCATGAATGTTGTTGAAATGAAGTAAGTATGCAAGGATAGAGAAGTGGGTAGAAAGTTGTGAAGGTGGATTAAGTATGAATTTTTTTTAGCTATGTGCTGGGTTTCTTTCCTATTCCGTAAGAGAATGGCGTAATTTAGGTATGTATGTATATATGTATTTATGTATGTATGTATGTATGTATGTATGTATGTATGTATGTATGTATGTATGTATGTATGTATGTATGATATGTATGTATGCATGCATGTGTGTGTGTATGTATGTATGAAGATTATCACCCGCACCCCCTTTTAATTAACGAATAAACTGTTGTGACCAACTTTTTAAAGTTCTATAATCTTTTACCTATATAATTTCGGATCTTCAATTTCAAGTTTTTATACAGTTCAATTTACATAAGAAAGGTATTGTCACAACTAGTAAAGCTATTAGATCTACTTTAAGGTATTCATATGGCAAGTCATATGATCTGCAGCTGTCGCCTTTGATAGATATTACTAACACCTTTAAAATAACAACAATAGTAGATTATTATTTTTTCAAATTTGACAGAAAAAAAGTCTATATTTTCTAAAAGGGCCTTCCTATTAAAATTGGACTGTATTTTATATGCCTCAAATCTCTTTAAATAGTTTATATAAAATATGTTACGAATAAATTAGATCAAGATCGTGATAAACCTTTTAAAATAAACTAGGCGATCACGAAATCATTAAATGGTTTCTAATGTTATGGTTACAAATACAAATAAATTTTTTTGTAAGCTTTTTTTTTTTGTAAATTTTCTGTCACGTAGGCTGTCATTACCTGTCATGATGTTCTTAATGTTATATGTTTTTTTATTTTACGTTCAGTCTCTTAACATCTGATTTACAGTTATTTTCAACACGTAAAAGTCTTAAGGAATTACATGCTATTCTTCCTTATTATTTGTCTCGCCCTTTACGCGGCACGACTGTTATTTTCAACCGCTTGGACAGTAAATTATGTCCTAGAAAACAGCACTATTATAGTTTTTAAATTAATGTAATGCGTCCTCTCCTCTTTATGTAGTTACTAAAGTCGGTGGATGTTAAAACGCAGCACTTAGTCCAAAAATCACAGGCTCACAACGAAACATATGTAAGTCTCAAGCAGCAGCTTAAGATGAATATGTTCGTGGATAGCAGACATATATTTTAACGATAATTGGAATGTCAGGGTTTAAATACCGGTAGAGGGTACTATGAGGAGGATTTAATAAAAGGGGTTTCCATTCTCCCTTCAAGCGATTGCAGGTACCCCTCCTTTAAATTCAACCTTTATCGTCCCTAAACCATTAGAATAATAATTGTTAGACCTTGATTTTCTTAGGAATGTACTTTGGAGAATCTTTTAAATAGTACAAACACATTTTTTCAATCAACAATGATAATATTTTACCATATTATTATTATTTAGTACAGCGTCTTACTACCCGTTCAGGTTATACGTCTTAAGTACTAATTACGCTATTGGATTGGGAATTGGGAAGGTTGAATTAGAGGAAGTGAACCCGCATTTGCTTGGAGGGAGAGTGTAAAACCATTTAGGAAACACACACCCCCAGTTCACCCGACCGAGACTCTAACCTCGATCTCCCCGTCTTCGGCGGTCGATCTCAACACGACTAGCGCGTTAGCCAACTACGCCACCGAGGCGTTTACCATAATATTATTTTTATTATTATTATTATTATTTGGTAATTGATAATATCTAACAAACGTGACAGCTGCATATCACATGACTTGACGTATGAATACGTGAAATTAGGTCAGTAACCTTATCTAGCTGTGAGATAAGTCCATTAGTAAGAACATTATTTAGGTATACATGTGCGTACAACCAAAACGGGTAGTGAGATGTGGTTACAAAAATAAAATTAATTACATTTTTAGGAAAATGGCAAACAACATATTTAAAAATACTATTTGGCCAGCGATTGACACACACTTATGAGATCCAACACTTAAATCCCTCGCATCCGCTTCTTTTCGCATGACGTGAAGACTAGATATTTATACCCCTCCGGTTTTTGAACTGAGATACATTAGAGCCGTGACTATCCGGCTTGAAGTGGCGGCATTCCGGACTGGATAATACGTAACCCAAATGTAAATAATAATTTTAATTATGGATTTGCCTCATATAGCTACGCCTCACGCACACCTCCTTTGACAAAGCTTCTTTTTCCAGCCAAATCAAAACAGCGCTGCTATCTACACCTTCCTTGACGGAAGTTCTCTTTCCGGCCAAATTCAAACAGTGCTGCTATCCACACCTTCCTTGACACAGCTTCTGTTTCCAACCAAATTAAACAGCGCTGTTTCAAGCATCGATCACTCTGTCACCGTCCGTCTAGTGACGCCTTAGACAATGCGACCATCGATGCAAGTATAAAATGTATTGTGACGGTATAGATTGCTACCCAAGGATAAAGTGAAAACAACCGTTTTATTCCTCGAGCCACTTATAGCAACACAAAAATTAAGTTAAGGTTCGCAACAATATTTTGACGAAATAATATATAACTACATAAATTTATAAGTAATAACAGGGCTAAATACAGATGACTCATACCTGGCGACAGTTTGGCGGGTCGACAAGACAAGTCAGGACAAGAATAGATCGTTACCTTGAATGATGTCACAATGGGTTTTCCCCCGGTGATGTCACAACTAGTCATCGCAATGTCGCAATCCCCGATGTGGTAATAGAATTTTTCCCGGTGATGTCGCAAATAGAAAGCATTGACACAGCTCTAATTATGCACAATCAAGGGCCTTGGAATCCTCAGCTAGGGGCCGCTATCCCCCACCACAAAAGTGTACTAAAATTGGTTGTTTGGTATCGTGTGGACCAGAGGAGTAAGGTAATAATGTTCCAGAGCTTACGTGGATTGAGGGAGCGTAGAAAACCACTCCAGTTCAACCGGACGAGATTCGAACCCATGACGTCCCCTGCCATAACTATATAAGTGACACGTACCCTTTCTGGCAAAACATACGGTAAGGATGATTAATAAAATGTTCCAAGACTTCTAGAGCAGAGATTTTTCCTTTCAGCGCGCGACGCTACGCCTGTGTATGCGGGGCTAGATGAAAGGAATCATGGTTAGAATACACTTTCGGGTCAATACGACACCACTCCGGTTTAGTGCCGGCATGCCTCACACTACAACACGTGTTCATTTGTGTTGTGAGCGTTTTGTATTCTATTTTCATTGTTCATTTTGGTAGTTAAATATACATTTAGACCAAGGTATATTTTAACATAATCACCATAAAAGAACATATTTCATTGGACTTTTCCTTTTAGATCTGAGGTGAAAATGGGTACAAAATAAAAGGCATTTAATTTACTATGACATATTGGCCATATGAACACTATACAACAAACTTTTTCATGAAACTTTGAAAATAAACGAAAAAAGCCTTTTGGATGGCCTGAACTTAAAAAAAACTTAGTCGCTCTAGATGGATAAACCTCCGGAGGAAGGCGCAAGGAATGTTCCACACGGCAGTGCGGCACGCCGTAGTTGGTGACAAGCTTAGCTTATTCCAAGAGAACCTTTGAGATCTGAAAGTAATGTCAGTTAGTCTAGGAGCACCATACATTTCAGAAAGTGATATACTTGGTTTAAGAGAGCCTTCGAGGTCATAAGTTATTTAATCTATCCTGAGATAACCATAAGGCTCAGAAAGTGGTATAACTTAGTCCAAGAGAAACTTAGAGGACATAAAGTTATTTCAATTAATCTGGGAGAAACAGTAAGGCTATAAAGGGATGACACTTAGTCTGGGATTATCTCAGAGGCTAGTAAGCGATGCCACCTAGTCCGGGAGAATCAGTTAAGTCAGAAAATGACACCCATTCATATGTGAAGGAGTATTTCTCAAGACACCAAAGTTTTTCTTCCTTCTCAAACTTTTAGAAGAATCCCACCTTAAACGTCACGTGCGCGCGTGTGTGTTTGTATGTGTGTACACAGAGAGGAACGAGTCGGTAATTTATAACGTTTGGTGTGTTTTGTATCTGGTGTGGCTGCTTTGTAAGCATACCCACTTGGTATTTACCCACATTCATATCTAGCATCTTAATAAACACACATAACACACATCATCACAATGCCGAGCACACATCTATAATCATCTCTGGAATTCTATCAGAGTTTACTTTCTGTAGCAAAAGAAACCAAGGGAGGTGTTGAAAGAGGGAGGGGGGGGGGCCCAAAGTGGACAGATAAAAGGCACCTGGCTGTCTGCCGCAATCCACCTCGGGACCGCCAACTGAACCCGTCTAGAACCACGAACATATAAAACGCCCTTTAATGCGACTCTCATGTCAGAATACGCCCAATGTAAGTATACACAGTTCAATCTTCATAGGATGGTGCGTTTTAGGAAATACAAACATATTCTTTTTGAGGCTTGTAATTGATAAATGCTTTTATATATTATTACTGTTATTTTATAGCTACGACCACCTCTGTGGTATAGTGAGACAGAGGTCCTGGGTTCGATCCCCAGCGCTTCCAGATTTTTATGTAAAACAGTGGGTCTGGAACGGGGTCGATTCAGCCTTGTGTAGACAATGTGGAGAAATATAAATGAGTAGATGCCCCAGTCTAGAAAACTGTAAGAAAGTTCATTGTTCTGACCACATGACAGCTTCTATTCGCATAAGTCGGTAGTATCTTCGCCAAAAGACGGCGGTCCCTTGGTTAATTTGCCTCGATTGTGGTCTGACACCATGGAGTTTTTTTTATAGGTATTGATAATATCTATCTAAAGTTACAGCTGCATAGAGATGAACATTATCCGGGAAATTATGAATTGGAAAATTTTCCGCAGTGGCGGCTTGCGGTGAAGGGGTTAAATTGTGGAGGTGGCACTTCAAAATATAGTGTGTTAAGAGAAAATGTTGGGCCAATCTTAAAATTATTTTAACTAACATATTGATGATAACATATTTAAATATGATTTATGAACATAACGGGTCTACAAAGGCTCCCATTCATTTGTTTATTTACTACTCTTTTTTAGCATCGTATCTTACTGCTCATTTGGGGTGTACGCTTCTCTACTAATTACTCTAATGTGTTAGGGATGAGGAAGGTTGAATTTAGAGGAATTGCACCCGTGAGAGTGGAAAACTATTTAGGAAATCTGCCCTCAGTGCTATCGAATGGTATAGAAAACCGATCTCTCTGTCATTGGCAATATTGTCTATTGCGAGAGTAGTGCGTTAGACCGTGCGGTCACCGAAGCTCGTTTGATAATGTTTCTGGTGTTAGCGCCCCTAGGAGATATTAATATAAGTATAAACGTCGACATTTGAGATATCTATATCTCGATTACATTATAATTCCACTTAATCAGTTGAAATTATTTTACAGAAATAATAATTTAAAATTTTACGTTTTGGAAAATATTCCGAAAAAATATAGGAAACATTTTCTTTCTCACATCTCTACAGCTGCAGATCACATGACACCGTGTCTAGTCCAGACGCGCTACTCTCACAGTAGACTAGACTGCCGATAACGGGAAGATCGAGGTTCGAATCTCGGTCGGGTGTACTGAAGGTGTTTTTTCCTATAATGGTTTTCCTCTCTCTCCATGCAAATGTGGGTACACTTCCTCTAAACATAGCCTTTCTAATCCCTAAAACAATTAGCGTAGTTAGCACATAAGCGTATAACCCAAACGGGTAGTAAGACGCGCTGAAAAAAAAATGAAAAAAAAGAGCTACCTACACGTGTCTGAATTTTTTTTTTTATATTTTCTAGAAGTATCTTCCTAGCAAAATCATACTATTGTGTGTATACATATCATAAAATATAATGTTAGAAAACCTAGATTCACTAAAGGGTGCAAATTTTCTCTGGCACGAGTATAGAAATGGCGCGGATTTGCGCCCAAGATTTTTCCAACCAAGTCTTATCACCCACTAGAGTTATCCGCATTTAATAACACTTATTATTATTATTTAGCACCACGTCTCACTACCCGTTCGGGTTATACGCTTTAAGTACTAATTACGCTAATGGATTAGGAATTGGGAAGGATGAATTAGGGGAAGTGAACCCGCATTTGCGTGGAGGGGGAGTGGAAAACCATTTAGGAAAAGCCACCCCCAGTTCATCCGACCGAGATTCGATCCTCGATCTACCCGTCCCCAGTGGTTGAGCTCAACATGACTAGTGCGTTAGCCAACTACGCCACCGAGGTGGGTAATCACACTTATTGAACAGCTGGAGATAAAGATGGAATTTAAATTAATTGTACCCACATTTGTGTGGAGGATAAGTGGGAAACAATTTAGGAAACCCACTGTCATTGCAGCTATCTGGAATTGGAACCTTGACCTCACTGTAACCATAAAACCAGAACCCGATATTTAGTTCACACGCCTATTGATCTGAGTATAAATTATATACATATGGTATGTACATTTAAAGTGACTCGACCAAGTGGGATGTTTTTGGTCCAATATGAATAATTATTTTGATTAAATAAAAAGTGTCTCTCTTCTAAAATAATTAGGTTCATCAATAGTGGTTACATTTAGAGTGTTAAACGCCTATTTTTGGTATGTTTAGGCGTTCCTAGAAAAAAGCTACTAGTTAATAGGCCCAAACTATTAGTTAAAAAAAATTGTGTACAATGAATATTAAAATATAACCGTTTAATTTTATGGGCATTTTGAGTTCAAAAAGGTTAAAATCATGAGTACAAATTTGGAAGAAGAGACACACAAATACGGTTGTTCATTCAATTTGAGCGAGATTTTACTTTTGGTAGAGTATCAAACTGGACAGAAAACATGTCAAAGTGAACCTGTCATCCCTTGAAATATCAAACAATAAAACAATATTTATGATTAATTATACATAATAAGTTAAGTTAATAGTGTGTTTAGAATTATTTGTACTTTCTAAACAAACATGTGTGTTTATGGTTAGTTATGGTTAAGCAATTTAAATGTATGGCAAAATTTATAAATTTAAAATGTATTATTCATGTTTGCTACATTAAATTCAATACTTTAGTGAATAATGCTCTACTAGTTCCGTAACCAACCCAAAATTGTTTCTATTTGTTTATACCTACCTATTGTCACTAACCATCACATTATTTTCAGTATGGATTACATTTGGAGAAATTGATACGAATGAATATCAAATATAAATATTACGCTTTTCTTTTACTGTAAGTTAACAAGTAGGTTGAATTAATATCCTCAAGAAAAAAGAAAGAGATTTCAGGTATTTCTGAGAAACTAATAAGATGTAGCTCATTTCCAAAGTTGCACATCCCCAGCCAACTCGTTATCTCTCTCTCTCTTCTAATTTGTTCACAACCCTAGGGGGGAGGGTCTGAGGCCTTTCAAGGCAGAAACTACCTAACCACCAGTTACAATTTGCTTTTAAATTTGAAGGTTATTTCAAAGTTATTTGCAAGTAAGCCTCATTCTTAAATAATATTTTATCAGAAAAAAGTTAGTAAACGAACACAATTATTTCCAATTTAACGAAAAATAATATTTACAAAATGATGGTTTAGCAATAGGTTCTCCAATTTCTTGCATATTGTCAGAAATATGTTTATAAAAATACGACCCTATCATTTTCAACAACCTAAACAATTCACTTAACTTCAAATTATATTGTAGATATGTAGATGATATCCTGATTGTCTTTAACAATGATTACGACATTTCTTCTCTTACCGATATAATCAATAATATCCACACTATACTATCTTTCACTATTGAGAATGATAACAAAGGCATCATAAACTATCTTGATCTTAACATTTCTAAGATTTCCCATTGTAAACTTGTCTCTATAATCTACAGAAAGCCTATTCATACTGATGCTAACATATCTAACGATTCAAACCATCCAACCTCTAGTAAACTGGCTATTTTCAACAGTTTAATTTATTGATTCCTCCAAATCCCTCTCAGCAAAACCAATTAGTAAATAGAACTCAACACAATCAAACAAATTGCGGTAAATAATGGATATTCCCATTCCACTATTTACAAAATCTTACAAAAAAAAAACAAAAAAAACATTACGATAAAAATATTTCTCCATTACCCTTAAAAATGAAAGAAATAGCACCACTGAGCATAAAAAAAATGGCTTAAATTTAACTACATCAGCCCTGAAACCCATAAAATCACCAACATTATCAATAAACACAATCCTAATACTGCTTTCACCACCAACAATGATATTAAAAAACACCTCAGTAATAGCAAATTGAATACAAATGATAAAGATAGACGAAATTGAGTTTATTAGCTCACCTGTGAATGCAACATCATTTACATAGGTGATCTAGAAGGTATTTTAAAATTCGTTATAAAGAACACATTTATGCCTTTAAATTTAACAGAACAAAATCAAAATTTGCAGAGAATTCAAAAAATTCAAACCACCAACCAAAACCAACTAAACAATGTATGAAACCTCATCATTTTTCTCATAAAGGAAATAAATTAAACAAACCTGAAAATGTTTTCATTCAAGCAGCTTTATTTCATACGAAATCAATTCTTAATGAACAATCATCAAACCAAATCCTAACACTTTAAAACATTTACATAAGAATATTAAAATACTATAAGCCCCATCTTTCCAGGTCTACTCTCCAACGTAGAAAAAACACCCGCTCGATCCGAAGTCAAAAAGATTAGAACCTTAATCACATCTTCATTCATTTTATATCTATCTTTCCAGTCTTTCACTGTTTTCGAACACTATTTTTAGTAAACATTTTACAATCTAACATATGTATACCCTGCTCTTTATTTCTCGTATTTCATTTTTAGCACTTCAATATTTTTCATTTCATATAATCTGTGACAAACTACATCCTGTCAGTTAACATCTACGAGTCGTAGAAACACATTGTGTTCCATCATTTAACGACGTAAGTATTTTTGTTTAGACACTGTTACATCAATTCATTTTTCCATGTTATATTTTACTCAATCAAAACGTTGTATTATGCTACATTCTTTACTAGAGTCTTTAATTTTGATTTTACAGTTTCATGATTATGGTACGATAACTTGAGTACCGAAACATGTCGGCCAATTAAGCTTCAAGAAATATACATCAAAACTGGAACACCTAAAGGATTAACGGGCCAATCAATCAGATAAGACTTAGATGAGATTTTTTTTTTAAGTGAAGGAAATTTTGTTATTGTAACTTTTTTTATATAGTGTAAACAAAATCATAAATATCTTTGAATAGGTATGTTTACGATATTTTATACTTTTAGCTTGTTGTTTTAATAAGTTTTATTTCTGGTTCTTGTTTAAACTATTCTGACTATTATTATTATCACTACGTCTTACTACCCGTTCGGGTTATACGCACTTACGCTAATGTGTAATGGTAGGGTGATTGTGAGATGAAATGAAGGACCTACAGTTTAACGTGGAATCCGAACCACGGTGGAGGCCTGGCATTCCTCACATTCACAAGATGTCTTGTCAGAGGTGAAGGAAGGGTTTGGTAATCAGATAAATCTTTGCCGTATTCTGACTATTGATTGTTTGATATGGTTTGAAAGTTTGACCAATTTTACTCGTACAATGAACAAATATTGAGTCAAGGTAAATATTTTAAATAGACAAAGTGTGTTATAAAAGAAGAAACAGAGATGCTTAGATTATAAACAACTTGTATAGGGTTTTAATTATAATGTAATTTATCTTAAATATTCAATTTTATAATTAAATAATTTGAACACATGTATTTGCAATTTGTAAATGACAATAACCAAGAATTAACATATATTTAAGGGAAAAAAAAGTTGTTAATGAAATATCTTCAAATCTGAATTTCGAAAAAGATTGTTATAGCGCCATTAGAAAAAAACTATTATCTTAAACAAACCTAAAAAAAATGTAAAAACGAGAAAATATTCTTATTTATTACGTAAAATACTCCCCAGATTCCCAAGATTTGTTAAACTATTATTAATTTGTTTACAAATCGCGAACATTTTTGACCTCGAGATTATGGTGGATCCTAACGTTTTATGTACTGTACACCCGATTTTTTTTAAAAGTGAGTCTTATGTGACCCCATGTCTGTCCACCCCACCCCCCGTCTGTTTGTACCTGAGGCTACGGTTTGATGAATTTCGTTCAAACTTTATATCTAAAGGTGAGTTTGATTCTAACAATACTTCTTCTAGACCTATATAAAAACTATTCTTTTATCTTGTCTATATAATTTTAATTACCCTCATGGGTGGGCACGTGGACTAAATTTCTAGTCCGATTTACCTGTTGACGAGGCGGTCGTATCTCAAATCCTGGACGTGTATATCAAGGGTGATTTTACTTAAATGGTTTATCATTCTCTCCCCCCCCCCCCCCCCCCCCC
>CABEEJ010004205.1:51233-68101 GCA_901482245.1 Timema douglasi
CCCCCCACACCCCTAGCCCACAAATACAAGCACATTTTCTCTAAAATTTTACTTTCTTAATCCCAAAACTGATAGCGTAGGTGTAGCACGGACGGGTAGTAAGACGTGGAAGAAAATAAGCTAGTGTATCTCATCCTACTTACTACAATCCAATTTTTTTTATAAAAAGACTTTTCAACAGCTAAAAGAAAATTAGATCTACTTTCATTTATTATATGTCAGGTCATGTAACCTGTAGCTGTCACTTTTGTTAGATAATATCAATACACATAAAATAGCACTAATAATATAGTAAAACGTTATCAATGTTGACCGCAAAAAGATATGTTTATCTTTTCAAAAAGATTCTTTCAATTATTGAGTGTTGATAGCGAGTTCGAGAAACTATTGTAGTATAATTATGTAATATGTGCCTTTTATTTTTGTTCTGACAGGCGTCACCTATAGGATTGTACTCGTTCTAAAGGTGCATTGTCCAAGCTGCGACAGTTACCTGCGACTGCGGCTGGATCCGAGAGGCTACTGCCGCAACAGACCGTGGCGACACAAGTTGCATGCGACAGTCGATTTTGATATTGATGAGAGTACAGGTGATCCCAGTGACATAACATTTTTGGACGAAGAAGATGACGAAATAATTTTAATGTAGTGGTACAGCAAAAGTAAACTACAGAAGATGAACATATGTATGCACGTCCTTGTATTTCGGAAGTTTTAAATCGTATACGCATGGATGTTGGGATACTGACTCAAAACAGCACAACATCCTGAGAGTGGGTCATTCATAGGCACCTCCAGTTTTAGTTGTTTAGACATGTTTTTATAAAATAGATTGACACACGAAATTCAATACAAATACGCAATGTCGCCACAACTCTAGCATTGTTGCTGCGGCTCTAGCCGCAAGCACTGCTCACTCAACCAGTGCTGCGACACTAGCCGCCATCACCTCGAGTCGCAGACCAATTTCAAACTGCGCATGCGTGAAGTCTGTGACTCCAGCCACAAATTCGTTCCAGCCGCAATCGCAGGTAACTAGTCGCAGCTTGGGCAACTTTAGAAAAAAATAAACAAAACTTTTGTTAATATTCAAAATAAGAGTTAGTTTTATACTTTATAAGAAGTGTGAACAATAATATATTCAATTTTTTTTAAGCTCGTGTATGATTTGTATTTATTTCACATACGTGATTGGAATCGTAATCCCAAACTTAAAAAAGGCGAATCCTAATTAACTTTGCATAGCAAGCGAGTCAAAAAAAGAAGTATCAGAGGATCAGAACTGTTCAAGAGGTGGCAGTTAAATGTAGTATTTTATAGCGCTGTCGTCCTCGTCTTGAAATGAATAGTCAGTTTAGATAAGAGTTTAATGTGCGTGTGTCAAAGAGAGAAGGAAGAAAGAACCAGCTACGTCCGTGGACCGCGCCTTTCAGACGGGAGCGGCTAGATGGTGACGTTAGTCCGACGAGGTCTCTGATCGAGCCTAGCTCACTCCGGTTAATATTATACACATACATTTATAATGGCGACAGTCCTGATAAATAACGTGAAGGACGAATTTTACTTCGACCCTTAGAAGGATCAAAACACATTTGGAAATATCTCTGGACACACCAATGAAAGGGTGCGTACCAGTGGCGTGTCGTGAAGTGTTTCCAGGGTAAGCAGCATTAGTTTAAACAGAGCTTGTGAATTGTTCACACCCTTCAGTAGAACACTCATTGGTCAAGTACCTAGGGGAATACATTCCCGTGTCAGGTGTGCAGAGCATACGTATGACTGGTCAAAAAGGGCCCAAGTAGGCAAGTACATATAACAGGTTTGCTTCCCTTGTAACGCTCCACGACAAGCCACTAGTGCATATAGCTGATACATGATTGGATTGGCGGTAGGTGACAGCTAGGAAAAGCTACCATGTATCCATTAGCCAAACCATATGATCTACAAGAACATATGTTGAGTTGTCGTCACTTTTTTTTTTCAGTCAAAACTTTCACAAAAAACAAGAATTAGTTTTTAATTATTTTATTTTTTCGACAGTTTTTATATCATTGAAACAAGAAATTATGAAAATTACCATTTTTCTTGGAAGTGGCTTCTGTGAATCACATAAAAACGCTCTTAAAATGGGAGCTTCTAAAATGTCCCCCGTTCATTTCGTAAATGGCGAACCAGCCGAAACAAGAGCTGTTAATGACGTCATACAAACCGTCTTTGGATGTGTTCATGCGCTGTTTACAAAATAAAAACTTTTTATTTTGAAACAAATATTTTGGAAGCTCATTCTTTGAGTTATAAAAACATTTGTTTTATTTTGGTGGCCAGTTATAACAAGATAGAAGTGTGAATATAATACTTTTGAATTTATTATTTGGTGTACTACAATATCTGGTAGAAAGTACAAACCTATTATGTGGGCCTTTTTTGATGCGCAAAGCTAAAATTTATGAAACAAAGCTTTGTGTCAGCCATATTAAATATGTAATAAAATATTAAATTTTTGAGATTATTTATTCAGTTAATAAGAGCCACAGATAAAAATAAATCATTTCATGAATATAACTTATAAAGGTTAGCTATGAGTTTGGTAAATTTCCTTTGGATATGACAATACATTTTTTAGTACTTGGTATTTTGTGGCCCGGTTTCACAGAAAATATGGTTAAAATAGATCTCAAGAAATGAGTTCAAACAAATAACTTTTTGGTGTGTTAGGAAACATGATTCGTAGATTTTTTGGCCTAAAACACATTCACATTTTAAATTTAGAGTCCTTTAAATGATATAACTGGCCAAAATTTCTTTGAAAATACTATAAAATATTCGTTCTTATTAACAATACTAATTTTTATGTTAATAATAATAATAATAATAATAATAATAATAAATAATAATAATAAATTTAACTAATACTTAAAACTAGTACTTTATTAAAACTTATTTTGCATTATAAATTTGTGGAGTTCCCCCCTCCCCCCAAATGATTTGGATACACTTAGCTCTCTGTATTTATACCACACATACAAAATCGTAACGTAGCAATCACAATGGGGGGTTTGAGTTTCCTTTAGATTATTTTTATAATTCAATATATTAGTAACGTAATTTGGGGTCCGATATAACTACTATTTGTGGCCCAATAAATTTGTCTCCCAGGAACTATTTACTATACTATTAATAGCTAGTAAACACACATACCCTTTCCCCCTAAGAAACAATTATAGACCTACATCTTTATTATTCATGTAAAACACTCGCCAAATATCCATTTTAAACAAAATAGCTAAAACTATTCTTTTGATTGAATTTTCAAAAATCAGTTGTCAGTAAATTACCCTAATTTGAGGGTTTACATAAAAATTTAAAAAACGCTTCAAGGTATAACCATAATATAATATAGTATCTAAATATTAAAGTTTTAAAGAAATCCATCAAATCGTTTTCTCTTGAGCCCCAGGGACAAATAGACAGGCAAGGGGTCAGACTGAGATAAAAAAAAGAAACCACCTTTTTATTTTTGAGGGAACACAAAACGCAAATATTCAACATAATATCAAGGTTGAAAATGTTCACGCTCCCAAAGCAAAAATTGGTTTCTTTGGAAACAAATACATTTATCTATATTTCCAAAGGTTTTATGAATGTTTATCCTAGTTTGATTAGTAGCTCAAAGAAGTGAAACAAAATCCTTAAAATTAGTATAAAAACAATTTTTGTTAATTTTATAACATAAATATGCCTAACTAGAATTACTTTTATATTTGCACAGGAAATTTTCCTGAAAATGGTCGTATGAATGAATATCAAATATCATAGCGAAAAGTATCCGAAAGAGTGGCTATATGCGTGCCAAGATTGATTATGACAAACAAATTGACTCAAATGTAATTATAAAACACACATACGTGGTTGTTGCTTAGGTTGCCTACCTTTCTAGTATACAGTAAAAATCATATATATATATATATATACATATATATATACATATATAACTATATATAATTTATATTCATATGCATATATTATGTAGAGCATATTTTTTGGAGTAATACATATGGGAATCTGTTGTCATGTAGTGTGTAGAGCATATTTTAGGTTAAAACACACATGTGAATTCAATATCATGTACTGTTAAATTATGCAATCCTTCTACATAAAATTAAAACAAATGTGACATTTATTGTAATACATTTATAATAATGTCCCATTAATTCAAGAAACAATACATAATAATGACTTAATTCTACATCATATGAATTTAACTTATAATTATAATGGGATTGTGTCTGTAAAAGTAATTTCGCTAAAACATTTATGTAAAAAAACGCGCCAAGCTCTACGCTATAAAAAATCTAGTTCAGCCTCGGAAAGAAGTAATATATAATAGAGTGCCAAGTTCACCTTGCAATGGCTTTCAAAATAACTTTTCACTTCTTTTTTACATTCTGTTTCTGCAACAATGTCAATTATTTAATTTCATATATATTAAGATATATTGGTAAACATACATGAAAGAATCTGGTATGTCAGTCTTAGTGCGAAAATAGACGAAAAGTGACAAGTTGCTTGGAACTATATTACAAGTTGAACTTGGAACTCTTTAGATCTCACTTCTTTTCGAGGATGAATAAGAATTTTTGTGGTGTAGAACTCGGTACGTCTTTTATATAAATGTTTTGCTGGGCTATCAATAATTTTGTGAAGATTATATGTAAGAATACGTTTATTTAAGTAGCATTGGGAGGCATGTGCTCAATTCTTATTAAAGTCGGTCGTGTGGTCCAACAAATAGATAGAGAAATGGGAGAGTTCTATTAAAACTTAATTGGATTCGAGGAAAATATTTTGTATATTTTGGAAACTTGTTGAAAAGTTGATATTCCAAGTACTTCTTCTATGCCAATTCTAATTTTCATTCTCAATTCTATGTTGATTGGTTCAAGTAACCTTCCATTCCGTCCCCCACTACCCCCTCACATTTTGGAGTCCGATGTTGAAAAGTTGATATTCCAAGTACTTCTTCTATGCCAATTTTTATTTTCATTCTCAATTCTATGTTGATTGGTTCAAGTAACCCTCCATTCCGCCTCCCACTCCCCTCTCACATTTTGGAGCACCATGTTGGAAAGTTGAGATTTCATATTTTACCCTTGGTCTATATCCAAAGTACTAGATATATGCCAATTTTCAACGTTCTAATTTGACTTGTTCAAGTAACACCCCCCTCCCCCCTAATAATTCGTATTAATTAAGATTGTACATTGATTGTTGTCACAAGTTTCTTTCTGTACACAAACTGCCCTACTTCTATGGATATTCTCTTTTCAGCTTCTCGATACAAATTCAAACCTCTCTGGTTGTTTTTTTTGTGATCAGAAGGATGCTTTCTCCTATCCTTGTTTGCCATTAAAAAAATTACCGCAACAAATTACCCTTTCCACATCCAAAAAGGCGTACTTAATGGGGTTTTGACAAGAATAGAATTGAGGTAAAGTGACCTATCTCCGGTGGAATATTAAATATAAAATGCAAGAAAGTTCTTTTGGGTTAATTCAGTTGTTTAGTATATAAATACCCAATTATGATCATACTGTTGCATCCGTTAACTATTTGCAATTATTAGTGCAAAGTTGAAAAAAATAAATTTCTTTCTCAATTATTTGACGCTCAAACACATTTATTAGTTTCTATATATTTTTTTATCTAATTTTTTTATCTAAGTATGCCGTGGTTTTATTAAATTTTAAGTCTGGCATATTGATACCTTAAATTTGACACAGTAAATATTTTACTATCATTCATGATAGTTGAGATATTATCAGAATAATAATAACCTTTGGGTAAATGGGTTAAATGTGGGTTGGAGGTTGCCCCTTCAATTATAAAGCTCACGGTTGTTTATTGACAGCCAATTTTAAATATTTTTATTTTTAGACTGTGTGAGAAAGTATGTGCGACGATATGCTTCATTACACGAAATTTTCTCCCTTATACGCATAGTACGCGCTTGTAAACATTGTTTTTCGATGCTTCCGAAATGTTTCCTGTCGCTCACAAACAGTTTGCGAACAATTAAACGAACATTGTTTCGCGTCCATACTTCAATGATGAAATATTGTTTCGCATATTTACTGTGTCGTTTGAGAACAATATGTCTGCCAAAAAGAATGCTGCTATGGCTTGTTTCTTGTACGTAGTACTGGACTGTTCGAGAAGACAGAAGAAGAAAACAATCGTGGGTTTGTAGAGCGCCTCAAAATGGTCCGTACTACTCAAATAAGCTTTTGACAGAGCAGAAGCTTGAAGACGACAGTGGTTTTATAAACTTCACTTGCATGTCTCCAACAGGTTTTGAAGTCATTTTACAAATGGTCGGTCCCGAGATAGTGAACGACTGCGCTGACCCATGTTGTTTACTGTCGACAATGTTGGCAAACACGTCCAGACATTCAAACTTTATTTTTTGTAACCCATTTGAGATGGAAGACAAGAAACATTATTTCCTCTTTGGGACGCACAAAGAAACACGAACAGATGTTTGCAAACAGTTCACACAGTATCACTGAAAACACTAAAAAAATATTTCGAAAAAAAAGCAGCATGTTTCTAAGTGCATACTAGGCTTTAGAAGTAAACCATCCAAGGGCGCCCATGTGGGTTTTCCAAAACGGAGGTGGATTGGAGTCCCATCTGCCGGGAGTGTAGTTCCTTTCTCCCTTCGAGAGGAAATTTCAGGAATTCAACCTTGTGGGAGGGGTTTTTAGAGCATCTGAACGTATTTCTTAGCTTACTATATGAGTTTTAAAAGCCAATTTTAGTAAAAAAAAAAAATAGTTTACGAAAAGAAAAAAGTTGTAGCTGAACCCGTTGAAAACAAAAATTATATTTTTCATAAGTTTATTGAACAGAACAAAATGAAAAGAAAGCGGACGAACAAGGCATGCGAATAAATCACATTTTATCATTTTTATACCTGTCAACTCGAATATTGATGATTTATAGTTGTTAATAAGAAATTGCAGCCCAATCCCAAACACATAATTATTTGATTTTTTCATAAAAATTTAACTACATTAAACTAAATATTGCAGAGTGATAAGGGGTGCTGGAGCCATTTATGGGCACCCATGCAATCATCTCTTGTTGTCGACTGTACGTGCTGAAGGAGAGGAATAAAGAGAACTTAGTAGGAGGGGACGGATAATTGGAGGGGATTTGTTTGGTCATTGCTTGCATGGGAAGTTGGATGGTCCTCTGAGCAAACGAGTAGTCCTCACTTAACCTCAACGCACCGCATTAGTTATTCAACCCGAAACAAACTTCTCGTGTATCAATAAAACCTAGTCACGAGGCTGAGTCAGACAGGTTGATTTATGCGCTGGCAGGAAACCACAAATATAATATTTAAAACAGGTGAAGTTTCCCGGGACCCGCCAGCAGGGCTTGATGGCTATTTCTATATTTATTATTTAGTTTTTTTATTATTATTATTTACGCGTTCAACACAAATCAATTCTACTTTCTCATATTATATACGGGCGTAGAAAGCTAAACTTTTAAAGAGAAGTCCTCTCTAAAATTTTACTATACCTTTAGCTAATAAAAGTTTTTATACTTATATGGATCCCCCATAAAATCCCAGAAGGGCTCCGTACCTCCCCGAATACCCCCCTATTTCCTATGCCCTTGCATACAGATAAAGTATTGTAATAGTAACATTTTTTATAGTCACTCCTGTAATATAATGGACTGTCGATAATGGGGAAAACTGGTTTCGTATCTCAGTCGGGTGGATTGAGGGTTATATTTCCTTAACGGTTTTACAATACCCGGAGTTTTTACACGCAAATGCGAGTACACTTCATCTGAATTCAACTAACACATTAGCGTAATTAGTACATATGCGTACAACCCGAACGGGTAGTAAGACGTGGTGCTAAAAAATAAATTGTTATTCTTCACCTCACCAACATTCTCTCTTTTTTATCTTAAAATAAATTCACTTATTAAAAACTCGTAAGATTTGTGAACCCAAATAATATAGTGTATTGCAGAATTACTCCACCAAATAGCATAAATGAAATAATATACACTGTTACAGAATCATCTAGAAAAGAGTGTGCAGTCACTCTATTTAGATCGCGGCAAACCTCCCTTTCGAAAGCTTGTGAGTGGAGTTATCTATGGTGTCCACCAGGGGCAGTATAGGTGCCTGATTAGGGATGTTGTAGTTCTCGCAGGCTAGCCAGTCCTTTCCCGTACAAACTAAATCAGCCTCAGAAAATCATTTCACGATATATATATATATATATATTTATAATTATCTATATATTAATGTACAACCCTATTTGTTATATATCATGCTTCGGGAACATCGCTGGGTAAGAACGGCTCCATCTGAAAAGTTATACACACTTGCCTCCATTCAACTCTGGACTCGACTCTTTGGAGCTATCTAACGAAATGAATGAAGTTCTGCGAGGTTCGTGAGCACGTGGGCACCTTGGCTTGGTGCCTACATGCAATTTTCAACGTCGAGGGGTGTGTCTACCCTCCCCCCTTCCTTTCTAGTGTTTCATCTGTTCAGCCACTATAAAACGCCCCGGCCCAATGGGATCGACACAGTTCAATTCTAATAGTCGACGACCGACGTCTCTCCGATCAATAGAAGTTCATAACATTGAGGTCACGATAATGGTGTCGTCGGACTCGCCAGGCAGGCGGAAATAATACGCCGTAAAAGTTTGAACTTTTAACTAGAAGGCAGTAGGAGGCTTAGAGATAGAATGTAAAGTTTAGGGATATTTTTCTTACAAGTTGAGATTGTCTGTCGCTCTCGAGGTTGTAAATTACGTTATTAAGTTAGCTTTTTTATGGACAATGTCATGTTGAATGTATCATGAGTGATCTCCCATTATTACTTGTTTTTCTGCTTGGTCCTTAAGACCAGTAGTTTATTTGGGTTGTATCACACTCCTTGGCCTGCAAGACCATGTTGTGGTCATCAGGGCCTCCAGGTGGGAAATGGGAAATGTAGGTTGTTCCAGGCCTGATGTTTTTACCTAGTTAGGTATTGGTTAGCTTTTCTAGTGGCATATTAGCGCCTCACGTCTAGTTGTTCACCTGTTTGCGGTGCGCAGCTTGTGGGTTTGTTCCTGCCCTTCTGGCGTGGCCCACGTCTTGTTAGACGTTCATGTCTGCCTCACTTAAGGGGCAGCTTGAAGCCCTTTGATTGATTATAACCAATGTACAGTTATTGGTTGGCACCCAGGTTGAGTGTGGTTTTTCTCATGATTCCTGGTTATACTGATTGGTAACTCTCCAGCCTTTTTGTTAAATCGAGGCCTAGAACCCTGAATGGCAACTTTCCCCTATATGTTTGCCCGGTGTATTTATGACCGGAACAGATAGTCAATTCTATTAAAGTATTGTAACTAAGTTTAATTAGGTCAAGCTAGCTTCACTAGCTTAAATCGTTCTCACCTCTTAAAATAAGGTTGTTTCCATTAGATATTGAGCAGGTTCTGTCTCGGCCTTGCTCGCCTGATGTAATCTTATAAGATATTTGTTGCAACAAATTGACTATCACTATTGCATTGTGTAGAAAGTCTGTGTTTCCCGTGGGGGAGCTACTAAAAATAGCTTCACAATTGTATTTGTTCCTAGGGAGTATTACAACACTCTTTTAAGAGTGGAACGAGAATATGTGTTGCGTTAGCGGGGTTTTAACAATTGTGTTTAACCAAAGGTGCTTCACGCTCTGTTCACTCTATGAGTGTGTCGATATTTTTCTCTACCGTTATGTTAATTGTCTTGGCCAACTTTATAGGTTAGTTTAGATAATATTTGATGATTGTGCTTTTATATTTACCATGTATTTGATTGATTGCTAGCTCCATTAAACTCACATGTCAACATGCATTTGAATCATATGCTTTCAAGTGTTCACCTATCATGTTTATTTCCTCCTGTTATGTAGTCAGCGTATTTAGTGATAACTAGAGCGCCGTTACATGTTAAAAAGGCGTCGCCGCGGGGATGTCAACCGAGCAAGAGTCCCCCAGGGATTTCAGCCGCCGTGTCTCCGGATAACTGGAACTCTCTTCCTTCCCTGCGACAAGTGAAATAACCCCTAACGTATATCCGCGGTGTTTTGAGGCCGATTCCCATCTGACCGGACCTGATGCTTTTGGCTTGGCTGGTTGTTGCTGGATATGGTAAAGCCCCGCACCGTGAATCGGTGCCTCGAACGGGGGGTCAACTCGTCAAGGGATGTGTGTCTGCGCAGGCATTGTTACTTTTCCCTTTTTTAGTAAAATAAGTATTGATCATTGCCAGCATGTTTTATTTTATCGTATGACATGTATGAACTGGAAGTACATAATTTTTTTATGGGTCTATGATGATTTATTTATAGGTTTTTTGCCAGTCTGGTGGCACAGGGTGTTGATCAGGGTACATCCATGGAATACGTCTACACGTTGTAGCCGCTATGAGATGTTGCGATAATAGTGAATATGGAGGTGTGGACCAATGCGAGTCTTAAACCTTACTTAAGCCTAATAAACCAAAACCTGGTAACCATTGGGATAGTTCATCCTTAGAGAAAAACACCCAAAGTATCAGGTTGGAATCGAGCGTGGGACACCTTGGATCGTAGCCAGGTCCTCTGACTGCTACACCACGGGGCCTGATAGCACGAGTTTGATGTTTTGTTATTACACTGGTGATTTTATGGGCAGCCTTGACTCCCTAGGAAGGGCCAATTCCTTTGAGCTGGTTGCAGGATTATAAGGATATTTGTTTATTTTTCATTATTTCGTGAATATAGTGAGTGCTTACTCTATCCCAAATAGTTTTGAACTTGATAGTAACACAGTTCGAGGGGTAAAAAGTAAATAGGTGCAACTGCTATTTACCTGCTTCGGTGGCCAAATGGTATGAGGCGTCACTCTCGAGTTAGGCTAGAATGAAAATGACTGGGAGATCGATGTTCGAATCTCGGTCGGGTGTACTAAGGGTGATTTAAAAAGGGTTTTAAACTCAGCCTGCACGAAAATGAGAGTACACTTGCTCTAAAACACCTGATTCGGTGTTCGCATGGTCTAAGGCAATATTCTAGCAATAGAATAGACTGCTGATGAAGGGGAGATCAATGTTCGAATCTAGGTCGGGTGTACTGAGGGTGGTTTTTCCACGCAAATGCGGGTAAAATTCCATTAAATATAACCTTATTAATTCCTAAAACCATTAGCGCAGTTAGTACATATGCGTATAACCTGAAAAAAACTTCTGGTTACGCAAGTCATTCAGTACTTACGTCTACAAAAGGGGAACAATAGCGTATAAGTATTTATGTCGGCAATTAATTTGCTTTACATGGTAGCCTAAGGGTTAGGGTGAATGGTAAATAACGTTGTTCTTAAAACAGTCCAAGGCTGTGACAGATTATAATAATTGGCATTTATTGTGATTGTTCAACCAAGATTTCTTGGATTTAAATCTAATCAAGTATATTGGTAATTTAAGGGTGATGGGTGATATGTGAATAATATGTCTTTGAAGGGAAGAGGTCCCAAACAAAGTACAGACTTTTATTTTGGTTTGAAGTGAGCTGTATCTTAAAAGCTAAAGGTTCATATTGTTGTTTAGTCTCCCTTTAGTTATTTCTTTACTTGAACAGAATAACATTGGGATCCAGAATATTGGCGACTGGGTGTCCTAATTGCTTTTGTTGGAGACGCCTTGCTTAGGACTACATTAATTGATGTCAAGTGTAGCTAGGGTTCTTAATGTCGCGACATTATTTTGAGCGAAACAATGGTATTCATCATCATCATCATCATGAACAGCTTCCAGTCCCTGGGTGGGTTTGTTTGGAACATAAGCCTCTCCACCACCTCCTTTCCTCCCACCACCTCTCTCCCTCCCCCTTGGCCCAGTCTTCTCCTCTTCCCTCCACACTCCTCCTTACTCCCTTCAGCCATCTGTCCCTTGGTCTTCCTCTCGGCCTCCTATCCAACATCCTCCTGGTCATCCTTTCCCTCTCCATTCTTCTCACACGGCCATACCACCTTAGTCGTGCCTTCTCTATCCTGTCCTGTCCTGGACTGGCTCTTCCTTTACTCTTCCGTTACTACTCCTCTCTCATTTCTCATTCTTTCAATTTTTATCACACTGATCCTGCCTCTCCCAAATTATGGTGTTACGGAGTGT
This sequence comes from Timema douglasi, assembly GCA_901482245.1. Lineage (NCBI taxonomy): Eukaryota > Metazoa > Arthropoda > Insecta > Phasmatodea > Timematidae > Timema > Timema douglasi. The sequence continues at coordinate 63,450 of CABEEJ010004205.1, forward strand.
TATATTCTTGTAGCCATTTCAAGATAATATTAAAGAAACGTAATAATTATGTGAAAGCCAGAAAGCTGTTTATCACTTGATAATGTTTTTGGAATGTGTGGCTAACACCCACTAGCCTCATGTTACTGTTTTCTCTTCTAATGAAACATTTAAGATATCTGTCTTTTCATATTAAGGTGAATTATTGTTTTGTGGCTAGCCGATACGACAAGCAACCCTGTTGGAGCTGAAAAAACAAACAGTTCAAGAGGAATATCTTTGTCCACCAGAGAGCATAGCAATCAATTCCACATTTTCAAAGATCTCCATAAATAAATATGTATATATTTGCTTATAGCTCAGAAACTTGATTTTATGAACCTCTATTTCAAATAAAAAATATTTAATTTTAATATTACTACAAACTTGCAATGATAAGTTATTTCGTATCTCAAATAGTTGCAGGGATATGATAAAAATTGGAAATTTCCGCTTAAGTGAAGTACCCTAAAAGTCATTTTTATGGGTAAACAAGAATTATCATTTTGTTTGTATTATTAAACAGTGGCTAGATAGCTATAAAAAATCGTCAATGTTGTTAAAAAGGATTTCGAGAAAATCGATTTTTTCTCATTTTGCCCTTCAGAAAACTACCCTTAATTCTAGGGTTTGAAATAAAATTATAAAAATTCCCGAGGGGAGCCTTATGAAAACTCTAGATACCAAGGTCCAGCCCGATCGGTAAAACAGTTTCGGCTCTAGTCGTCTGATATACAGACAGACAGCATCGAAAAAACACTTTTTCAATTACAGAGGGTCAAATTTTGAGCGAGATTTTTTTTATGATCACATTACTTCTTTCTCCTCGAGATCGTGAGAAAGTACAAACTAAATGCTCAAGATTTTATGTAGTCCTATTTCGCAAATAAAAAATATCTGAAATCAAACGACTATTGGACCACCAAGTTATCTGAATATTCCCAGAGTTAAAATCCAATATACATTTTATCTGTCGACTATAAATCGAGAGAAGCCTCGGGCTGTCATAAAGAGTTCTCTCTCTCATCTGGGACTTCGTTGGTTGAAACAATTTATCAGTCATTAAAACTAGCTATGTATATCATGTGGTTTATTAGCCACTATTTGTGTGGCGTGTAAATTAGGCGAGAGATAGAAATCTGAAGGGGATGGATTGTTATATGAGCACACGGTCAGGCTCAATCCGCTCCATAAATCACCGCCGGTTGGATGAAGTTGGAACGGACCAGGGAGATCTTGTCTTACCTGTCCGGGTACTCTAATGAGGTGGGAAGGAGGATGGTAGAATTGAGAGGAAATGTAATTGAATTTACAGTGAGAGAGATTGGATAGGGAGAGAGTGGATACGGAGGAGTGTATATGAAGGGAGGGGAATTGAAGAGAGTAGATGTGGAGAAAGGAGATTTGGTGAAAGAGTATAGGGATAGAGAGGAGATGGAGAGACGAAGGTACTACAGATAGAAGGGGTATGGAGAGAGTTGATATGGAGAGAGTGAAGATTGAGGGAGTAGAGGTTGAGAAAGTGGAGATTAAGAGCGTGGAGATTGAGAGCATGGAGATTGAGGGAGGGGAGATTGAGGAAGGGGAGATTGAGAGAGGGGAGATGGAGAGAGTGAAGATGGGTAGAGGACAAATTAATAGAGGGGAGATGGAGATCAAATGTGTGTGGTGATAAAGAACGAGCTCAGACAGTTTAGAGATAATGAGAGAGCAGAGATAGTGTGTGTGGAGGTAAAGAAAGAATGGAGAAAGAGGGAGAGCGTGTAGAGATGGAGCGGAATAGAGGGAGGGGGAGATAAGGAAATTGGAGAGAGAGAGAATGTGGAGATAAAAAAGAAAGTGAAGAGGGAGAGAAAGAGGACAGACATACAAACATAGGGACAAGCTAGCATTGTATGACCAATTTTATTTAGTTCGAGGGGGCACTTTAAAATTCAAATAACACAACTTCGAAAACAAAAAATATTTTTCACTATCGTAATTTTTCTATGTATTATAAAGTGAAACCTCAGCCTTCCAAGTCAAATTCGGAAGGGAAGAAAGGAGGGGGGAGGATTGGGTTGGAGCATAGACAAAGTATACTCTGATTTTGGTTTCAAGGGCAGTTTAGAAAATTGAAACATTACTTGCGGCCAACACTTAAAACATATTACTATATTATTTGTGTTATTTTAAAGGTATTAGTAATATATATCAAAAGTGACAGCTGTAGATACCATGACTTTATGTATGAATATATTAAAATTGTTTCAGTAACTTTAGTAACTACCAAATACGGTTATTCCTACCAAAATCAGTGGTTTTACTTTCTCTTGACACCTCGTCAAAAAATCGAACTCGAGATTTTGATAAATATTGACGTTTCATGACCTCCTGAAACAGAAAAATTGTTTTTCACGATGCCCTCTGTCTGTACCGTGGGCTATAGATGGAACTATTTTACCGATTGAACTCAAACTTAGTATCTGAGGTTTTCATAAGATCCCCTCAAGGGGTTTTTGAAATTAGTTATATTCAAACCTAAATTTAAGGGTAGTTTACTGAAGAGAAAAAAGAGACGTGATCAATTTTCTCGAAATTAAATCTAACCATTTTGATAAAATTTCATATTTAGACACTGTTTATCATTATAAACAATATGGCAAATCTAATTTTCTCATGAAAATATTTTTATTATTTATTATTTAGCACCGCGTCTTACTAACCGTTCGGGTTATACGCTTTAAGTACTAATTACGCTAATGGATTAGGAAGGTTGAATTAGAGGAAGTGAACCCGCATTTGCGTGGAGGGATAGTGGAAAACCATTTAGGAAAAACAACCTCCAGTCCACCCTACCAAGATTCGAACCTCGATCTCCCCGCCCTCAGCAGTCGAGCTCAACACGACTAGCCCGTTAGCCAACTACGCCACCGAGGCGGGTCTCATGAAAATAGCTTTGAGTGTAATTTGTGTAAATAAAATTTTCTAATTTTCAAAATTTCTCCACAACTATTAATTGATATACGTAATAACTTATCATTGTAAAGTTGTATAACTATCAAAGATAAACTTTTATTTGGAATTTATTTTTATAAAACTAAAAGTTTCTGAGCTATAATCAAATATATATACTTTTAAATTCAGGTGTTTTAAAATGAATTTGATTCTTATACTCTTTGGTGGACAGAGATGTTTCCCTTTGCTCAATTTTTCTGTAACAGTGTTCCTAGATCCTAATGCCATAGAGCAAGTAACAGTGTATATTATGTAATTTATGATCTTTGGTGTTGTGTTTCTACAAAAATGTATTGACCTAATCGTTGTTTTTCAAATATTACGAGTTTTAGTTAATGTTTATTTTAAAATAGAAGGGGGAAAAAGTCTATTTATATATGTATATAATATATATCTTATCTCCACGGTTGAAACTAGGGTAACCATTTTCCTGGTCCCGTCGACCATTAGTTGTAATCATCTTCAGACGTCCACGGAGAGAATGTTGCAACAAACTCTCGTGTTGTAGAAACTGTCCATTATGTAGGCGGAGGGACATACACTTGTCAAGTGGGCGGGCCTGGTTGTCCCTCGTACAAGATGTCACGTCCTTGTCCGACTGAGGCATGTACCTGCATTGTACGCTCTGGTTCAATAGTCATCTCGAAACTTCTCACACAGGAACGAAAAGGTGTCAGTCTTGCGGTGGAATGTCTTGCCTTGCGACGGGGAGGTTGAGGTTATTGAAGATTTCCCGGGTGCACCGGGGGCTTGTTTAAGGTAGGATGGATTGTGAGTGACGTAAGTAACACTGCTGGTACACAGGCTGGGGTGTATCAAATCGGGATATTAACATTTCCAGCAGAATCTTGGAGGACATTATCTCGGTAACCATTGAATATAGGACATATGTTCATAAGGACTTTTTGCGTTGTTTTAAGGTCTACTATCCACACCCCAGTTACTCGTACTTCCCAAATAAATCGATACACCCCGCATATATATTAGAGATGGGACGATACCAGTTTTTCGATTCCGATTCTTAAATTTCTATCTCGATTCCTTGATACTCAATTCTTACTGGAATAGGCCTATAGGATAAAATTAAAAACAATTTTTAATTAATCAGACTTTTAAAACATATTTTTCTTTACAAATTACAGTAGTTATTTTAATTTTGGCTCTAAAATTTTGAAATAAACTTCAGCTATACTATTATTTAAGTTGTGACAGTAAATTTGCAAAGCAATCGTAATATATTTTTTAACACAAGGTTGTATTTATTGATATAGAGGTTTGTTTGTGTTTCTGGAATGCATAGGGCTACTTCAATAAATATGTTAACAAATCGAAGTTAAACATACATTTTTAAGTTTTCAAAATTAATTAATGATTTTATAAGTTTTTATTATAAAATAATATATTGAGTAAATATCGAAAAAATGCGTTACACTTGATATTCATTCATCTCTTAATAAAACATTCACAATCATTAATTTATACGTATCTTTTAGGAATCGGAGCATCAAGAATCGAGGTATTTTCTCGATTCTTTCGATAACCTCAAGAATCGTTAAGTATCAAATAATCGAATTCCCCATCTCTAGTAGGCTATATTATATAAGTTGGTCAGCCCGACTCAATAGAAAGGTAAGGTG